>KE373107.1:136979-154414 GCA_000418225.1 Zizania latifolia | reverse complement strand
GGAAGACTTTATTTCCTTGATAAAATCTAATACAACTATAACCTATGCTTTTTATAGACCAAGGTTACTTGGACCCTAAGTAACCTTTATTTGACTTGAAAACTAATCTGCTATTATTAAGAAGGACATCTAAACTTAAGGAAACAAATAACTAACAAGCTCTAGAATCTCTAATTGTCGCGGGCCCCTGCCTTAGCTGCTCCAGCCGACCTGCGCCGGGTGTAGTGACGCCCCACAAAGGCGTCGATAACAAGGTGTGGCACACTGGCACATACTTTGGGATATTGCTAACGAATCTCTTAATGCATGCTTTTTTGTGTGGTATGGTTGGGGAACTTGGATCAAATTCTCTGGAATTTGAACTACACCCTAAAAATTTCCAAAAGCATCCCCTACATCAGCCCTCATCCAATGCCTGTTTAATGGTATTTCTAGCATCTATAAATGGAAGACTGGATATACTGTCTCGTAATAGAATATTACGATTTCACATAGCATGCTATATATGCATCACATCAGTTATTGTAATTCGTCCCTCTAAGAAAAAACATATATTTATGTTGTATGTGAATCTATAAAAGACTATTTAGAGAAGCTTCAGATTCTAAGAAGCAGCTATTGAGTATCTAACTGGTGAGAGTTTGAAAAAACTAGTGTTTCCTTGTTTCTAGATTCTAGTTTATTTCTAGATTATGTAGTTATTGAATTTCACAATCTAGATTCAGAATTTGGACCGTTTGGAGAAGCTTTAAATTCTAGGAGTAGCTGTAGCTACCAGTACCCCCAAATAGGCCCCAAATGAACATCCTAAGCTTCAAGGAATAAGTGGACATCCTGAGGATATACTTGAAATTAGTTATCTTCATCTTTGTTGATTACTATGAACTGGAGCAACTAATGAGAGTATTGAGCGTATGTTTTCTTCTAGTAAGCAGAGTTTACAATTTCATTCGAATTTTGTCCGAATTTCGTCGATTTTTGTCACCCAAATTTCGGAGCTTTTTCAACTCACTCGGTTTGTGTTGGAATTCAAACGAAATTTGGCAAAATTCATGAAATTCAGTGATTTTCGACATACTGCTGGGATCTGAAAAAATATCATCCAATGAAAAGTAAAACCCTGCTAGTAGCTACCGTGTTTTCGACTAGCATTTTTCCATAAAGTTTGGTAGCATCCTTTCTAGCAGCTGTCTGAATGTGTATATGACTGACTATATGTAGTTAAGTTTCTTTCTTATGATAAGTAATGTGAAATTCAACCAAGGTATTGATGATTTATTGGGCATTTCTGCATATACCATATAGTTATTGTAAATTGAAAAGTTATTTTTCTTTGAAAACCATGACAGGTTTTTTCTATTAAGGCAACATCAGCCACAGATTGGGCGCTGAGCCTATCTTATCTGTAGTATAGAATTGTACGGATTATTATTTGCACCGCTCTTTATGATTTAAGAATTATGCCACAGGTGAGTGATAGATGTGGAGTCGAACCAGGTGCTGAGAGGGGCACTGTTAAATTTGTTGGCAGAGTTGAAGATCTTGGACGTGGATTTTGGGTTGGAGTTCAATATGATGAGCCACTAGGAAAGCACGATGGCATGTAAGTATATTGACAAATCACAGTAAGAATACTAAGCTTCTGTGTTAATTCTTTGGTTAGTCACTATAAGTTAGCATGCCGATTGTATAATACACTAATTTCCTGATGATTAGCTTGCTACCTTCCCATACTCTCTTTAGTCAGTATTCAAAATGTGGCTGGAGAGTGGAGAATAATACCAGGTCTCTAGGTAAATAGCTCTTGCCTCTTGGTAACAGTGTCATGCTTCTTTGATACTGTAGGGTGAAAGGCATTCACTTCTTCGAGTGTCCTTGTCATGGCTACTGGGTCAAGCCCAGCCAGCTCATGGAAACAGTAACCGCACGGGTAAGATTATAGTAGATCAGATTATATTAGATTATATTGAGTCCTTGGTTAAGGGTCAAGTCAGTTCCGATGGGTTGTATCTTTATTCAGAAGGAAGAAAAAAGAATTAATCTAATCGTTTCTCAATGTTTCTTTTTCTAACCTAAGTCTACATTTCATCTCTAGCAACCGTCACCACTCAGCTATTCTTCTGGTGGTGTTTATCATATCATGGTTTCAAACTATAACATCTTAGTATCAGAGCCACTCGATCACCATGGCTTTCAATTTCGAGCAAACCCTTCGTGTCATAGTGATCAATTTGCTCTACCTGGTGAACGAGGATGTACTCCATCAAGTGTTCGATGCGTATGGGGCAGAGAAGATCTACATGCACTAGATGGGAGCGTGTGTGGAGGCCTCTGTCTCATTCTGATCTCAGGTAGACGCGGAGCATGTTTAGAAAATCCTCCACACCCTCATCATCTACAACAGTTGTTGGTGGATGGACATTCAGTGGGAGCAGCCGTCCATGACTAGTAGCTGTGCGGCACCTATGTTGTAGATCATCAAGAAGTTGAAGGCGGATATATAAGAGTTGGTGGCCATGTTGTAGGCGAGGCGCGCGGCAAAAGAGGAGAAGTGGCATACAAATTAGGAGGTAAAGGAAAGGCGTATCGAATAGGCAATGATGGACAGGGTGATAACAACGTTGATCGCTACAACATTAACCAAGTCACCTCCATTGGTGACCTTCGTGTCACACCACCGCCCATCTTCCTTGTGATCCAAGCGACATGTCAACTCCAAGTGGCACTGGTGTGGTAGCTTTTCAAGGAGAAGAGAGGGTTGTCGTTCCCATCCGATAATAATAGTGGTGGCCTCTGTGGCGACGTAAAGGATAGATCTAAGTCGACCAAGACCACCTGCAGACGAGTCTTCACCTCGCACATGGCTATTGTTTTGACTAAAACATGTCCTTTCTCTGAGAGCATTTGGATGAGGACCACATAGGCTTGTGAGAAACAAGATATGGTGGCGCTCTATATTAATATTAGCATTATTTTACATTCTAAATATTATAGCAAATTGAGATATAAAAGACTTGAGTCTTATTTATGTTCAGCGTCGAGTTAGTATTAAGGATGGTAATCGTGCCCGATTACCCATTTACCCACGGGTAAAAATCCCATTAGGGTTGGGTTTGTTCTCAATTTCACACCCGACGGGTAAACGGGTACGAGTATGGCTATCAACTATCCATACTCGTTTATCCGATTATCCTCACTACAAAAATAAATCTAAAACCTTAACAACCTCCTATCTCTCTTCTCTCTCCTCCCTCCACTCCCACTAGCCGCCAATCCCCTCCCATCTCCCATCTCTCTTCCCTCCACTCCTCTCCCTAACAGTACAGGCGCATGAGCTCATCGTTGGCATCCAGACATCCAAGCGTGAGCTGCCCCACGCCGTCCCGTGCACTGGCCCGCGCCACCGCGCACCGCCGAGCGCCGCCCCGCGCCACTCCGCGCTGGCCCCCGCGCCGCTGAGCACTGGCCCATGCCACCGCACGTCGTCCCGAGCGCTGGCCCGCGCTGGCCCCACGCCCCAGCATTGGCTCCTCCGCTCCTTCCTTTCAGTTCACTCGGTCCTGTTTCACATGTAAACGGGTATACCCGTGAGTATACGGCACCCGTAGGTAATGGGTATGGGCACAGATTTTTACCTGTCGGTCAAACAGGTACGGGTATGGGTATGCACTACCCGTACCCGTTATACCCGATTGCCATCCCTAGTTAGGATTAAGGTCGTCCTGCAGCTCGAGGACGAGCTACTCAAAAGGAGTAGTAATTTGACAAAATACCACTTCAAACAATGGGCTTCACCGATTTGCCACTTTAAACATGGGCTTCACCGATTTGCCACTTCAAACACTGTCACCTTGATTTCTACGCAATTTTGATAAAAATTTGTCAAATTTCTCACGTAAAATGACTATTTTGCCCTTCTTCTATTTTAAAATGAGTACAGAACTGCAGGGGACCGTCAGCACGCCACAGAGAAGAGAAGTAGAAGGGCAAAATGGTCATTTTGCATAAAAAGTTTAACAAATTTTATCAAAATGGTATGACAATCAAGGTGGCAATGTTTAGAGTGACAAATCGGCGAAGCCCATTGTTTGAAGTGGTGTTTTGTCAAATTACTCCAAAAGGAGGGGTGTAGTGTCATAGGTATTGGGTCAGGCTCAGCCAACCCACAGCAACGGTACCCGCATGGGTACTATAGCGAATTAAAATATAAGATTTTATTAGATTAAGTCTTACTTGAGCGTCAAGTTAGTTCCATCTATATAAAAATAAGTTATATCTATTCAGGAGGAAGCAAGAAAAACTAATCTAATTTTTTCCAATATTCTTCTTCTAATCTAACCTAAGTCTATCTCTCATCCTTAGAAACCGTCACCGTCCAACTATTCTTCTGACGGTGTTTGTCGTATCATGATTTCATATCATCCTTTGTTGTGGTTGTCCCAATTAAATAGATTTAAGGTTAACCTTGATTCTAACTAGTTTTGCTATCTTTTCCGGGCTAGAGAGCCAGGTAATAATTGCATCCGTTTCCTTCCTTTCTCCCGGTCCCTTACCAAGCAATCCATCACATTCGTCTCCTCTCTTCTCCTCGACACCTCGCTTCTCTCTCTCTCGGCCGGCCGGGCGGGCGAGCGGGCGCTTATCCTCCTCCTCCTCTCGCCCGCGGCGGCGCCCGAGACAAGCAGGAGACTGCCTGTCTACGATGCGCTCGAGGTAGGGTAGGGCTTCCCTTCCTTCCTCCCTCAAGCCTGCCTACCTGCCTGCGGTCAAGCTTGGGGTTGGAGGCGTCGAGGAGGAGGTGATGGAGCAGGGGGGGCAGGCGGGCGGGCTGGGGAACTTGCGAGCGCTTCTCGCCATCCTCCAGTGGTGGGGTTTCAACGTCACCGTCATCATCATCAACAAATGGATCTTCCAGGTCCAGATTTCCCTTTTCTTTCGATTCGATTCCATTATGTTAGTATATGGTATGTGTGTACATGATAAGTTGGGTATATGGCAATAGAGATTACATTAGGTAGGATTATATTATATCTAGTCTTTCTTTATTTGTAGATCATCTACTCTATTTATGCTCATGTACTCCTATATATACCGGCCTCAGAGGCTCAATGCAATACATCCATTATCCACAGTCTATTCTTCTCTCTCTACACAATTCAACACATTCGACTCAACGGAGATGCGGATCTCTCCATGTCCTGCAAACAAGTTTGCTTTGATTTCTACAGTTCTACTCTGCTGCTACTCTAGTAGTGATATCTTGGCTCAGTTCCAGCCTGTCTCCCCTAGATTTCGCCTACATTTCCATCCTTGTTTGGTCAACGTGCTGCTAGCCCGCCACATGCACCGATTTTTCTTCTTCTTTTCAGAATGTTTGGTCTATGCTAATACGACTGCATTGTGCTTCCACCCGCCAAACAACTGCAATTGCCAGATACAAGATCCATCCTGGTTTTCTTTCCCATAAACTACTAAACTAGGTCGGGCTAATTCATATGCCATCACAGATAATATGTGAAAACTTCGCCCTGCATAGCATGAACAAGTCCTGGATTTCTGTCTACTCTTCTCATCCGACTTAGACATACACATTTCAAAAGGAATGAACTGTTTCTAATGGTGTAGTTGCTGTTGACCTCATTTATATCAAGAGCCACATGTGTGTTTGACGATACAAGGGTAAATCATTTTGTGCAGAAGCTGGATTTCAAATTTCCGCTGACGGTGTCTTGTGTCCACTTCATATGCTCTTCAGTTGGGGCTTATATTGCGATCCATGTGTTCAAAACAAAACCACTGATTGAAGTCGAACCAGAGGACCGTTGGAAAAGGATTTTTCCAATGTCATTTGTGTTTTGCATAAACATTGTGCTGGGAAATGTCAGCCTGCGCTACATCCCAGTCTCATTTATGCAGACAATTAAATCTTTCACTCCTGCAACCACAGGTACCATCATTCTGTGCTCCTTATACCCTCATTGTTTCCATCCCATCTTCATTTTCTTAGTATTCTCGTATTTCTACAGCCTGTAACATCTTTCCTGATAGGCTGCTTCCTATCCATGTGATGCAGTTATCCTGCAGTGGTTATTTTGGAGCAAGTATTTCGAGTGGCGCATATGGGCTTCGCTGGTCCCAATAGTTGGTGGAATACTCCTAACTTCAATAACAGAGCTTAGTTTCAACATGTTTGGCTTCTGTGCTGCCATGGTTGGCTGCCTTGCTACATCTACAAAGACCATTTTAGCAGAATCCCTACTCCATGGATACAAATTTGACAGGTAGATGCTAATCTTCTGGTGACTGTGATGCCTGGTGCTTTACTTGTGCTTTCATCTGGCAAATATAATGCTTAATACATTTATCTTCGTCCTAAAGTTAAGTTGTCTCCACACTCCAGTGATCTTTTTTCTATTACATAGAAACTGGAAATTTTTTATTGCAATGTTACCAGCGAATCTATCCTGTTAAGTTATGATGTTTTATTATGTTTTCTACAGCATTAACACAGTGTACTACATGGCACCCTTTGCCACCATGATATTGGCTCTACCAGCAATGTTACTTGAAGGAGGCGGTGTGATTAACTGGTTCTACACACATGACTCAGTTGTTTCTGCACTAGTTATCATCATAGGCTCTGGAGTGCTTGCATTTTGTCTTAACTTCTCCATCTTCTATGTGATCCATTCAACCACCGCAGTGACCTTCAATGTTGCTGGCAATCTGAAAGTAGGATCTTTTTGGACTATACTTTATTCCTTGAACTTTCTGCTCGTTTCTCAGAACTGGTCATTGCACTGCAGGTTGCTGTCGCTGTATTGGTGTCATGGTTGATCTTCCGGAACCCAATCTCTGCTATGAATGCAGTTGGATGTGCAATTACGCTTGTTGGATGTACTTTTTATGGGTACGTGAGGCATTTGATCTCCCAACACGCTGCTGCCCTAGGAAGCCCAACAACATCCCAAACAAATTCACCGAGAAGCCAGATGGAGATGCTCCCCCTTGTAGGTGACAAGCAAGAAAAGGTTTAGCAAATGAATACACTTGTATGCTACAGCCATTATGGACTAGATTCCCTTGTAGTTTGAATTATTGTTTTCCATCAAGTTACTGTTTTCAAATTGACCCATCAAAATCTCAACCTCATAAAAGAGGATGTCACGCAAGTCAAGCATCATAGATTGTTATCGCTGGATATGTGCTATAATGAAATAGTTGTTAGATTGGCTGATCCAGTCAATAGATCTGAAGTAGCTAACAAGTGACCCACTCATTCTTTGTACCGAGTTGCTTGTCCCACGTATAATGCCTCAGGTAATCAATGATGCCAACTACAAACCCATGATATCTAAGTCGATTTCTTAATTTGTATATACAAGTACCTGGAATCGGCTCGAACGCACTATGCGGTTCAATCATTAGTTTAGCTAGCTTAATTAGCGCGCCGGCCATGCATATATATTCTGATCGATATCAATTTACATGGACTATAATTGATTAAGCTTTAAGCATGGCAGGGTAAGTAGCTACTAGTTAATTTGCGCGCTCAGCGCGGTACATGGCAACACACATATATATACATAGATCAATAGATGAGTACGTACGTGGTTACATATGCCCGCTTATCATTGTCGTGGAATTAACTGATGTTTCGGGCAAGGAGGTATTGGGCTTTTGTCTATGCTTATAGAAATAATTCTAGATAACGCTAACGCTCTTTTTGTTATAGCTCTAGATTTAGAATTTTTTTATCTATTTATCTAGTTTTAACAAATCCTGGATCTAGAGTTGTGGATGAATTGAAGGTATTTAGTTCTGTAATCTAGTTTTTATTTTAGACTAAAAATAAAAGTTTAAACCATTTTATTATACCATACAAACCATAGATTTAGCATGGATCTCAGAGTTAGAGTTGTACCAAACATGCCCTAATACGTGGTGTGGTTTGTACATGTGTGTCGTCGTCTAATCGTGGACACTGGCACCACTACAGATAGATAGATAGTGTTAACACCAAAAATTAGTGATAGTTGGATCTGGCTCAGCAATGAATGCCATTGGATTAGAACTAGGTTTTGCAGGGATTCTAACAATAGTCTGACAAGACATCCATCAGCATTGTATATGTATCATTACTTATTTTTGTAATCATATCCTATATAGTAGGTAATAGATAGATTATGTGCTACTTATCTTTAGCAATTAAATCCCAAAATCTACTACTAGTCGGATAATGTTTGTATGAAAATCATGGGTATAAATATGTACACTTGAGAACCTCAATAATCATCTCACCATCAATATAACTTCGACGCAACGCCAACTCTAGGTATGTACAACTCTGGTGAATCCCTATTCGGAATTAGGCTGCATCAGTTTGGTTCGATCTCTAACTAAGAATAGGGATAGCCTTTTGGTAGATTGCATCGCTTAATTAAGACTTTCTTGATTCAGTTTGACATTTTGGTTAGACTTGTATATCTGCTAGTTATTGACACGTTAGTTCTAGTCATATTCATCATGTTCTTAATAATTAGATTAGATCCGATGTGTCAATCACGTTAATCTAAGATCTGTCAGCTAGTTGAGTTTATATGATTAGCTTTAATATAGTACTATTTTGATTTAGTCCGATCTATTAGATTGTTATTAATAATATAGATTCTGTCTAGATGAAAGGGCTTGGATTAACGTTTTATCGAAGTTCTAGCCAATGAATTATCATGTCATTATGCCTGATTCATTAATATGTTTGTTATCAGCCAGTATGCGTTCAAGTTAACGACTTGGCAACATGAATGATAAAATTAGCATTGTCTTGGTTAGATCCGATATACTGATCAATACCACAGAAAACCCTATTAGTGATGGGTAATAACCTCTATTAGTGACGGCCATGTTTCCCATCACTCTTATCGCATCAGTGAAGCCCGGTCATTAGTGACGGGTGATAATATCTACACGTCACTAAAGGGGTTCATGCCGGTGCACCTGTAATGGCCCTTTAATGACGAATCGTATTATGACCCATCACTAAAGGGATCATTTAGTGACGGGGTTATTGCGTAGGCCTATCACTGATATTATGGTCATATTAAAAAAATAATTATTTATAGGCTATATTCTAAATCAAAGCTAAGATTTGCAGCCAACATTGTTAGGGATGAAAACGGAGCAGAAAGTTTCCGCCCGTCCCGAGAAAAAAAGGAAACAGAGAGGTTTATACGGATGCAGAAACGGAATTTTTTGGAACAGAAACGGATACGAAATTTTTTGTTCGGAAACGGAAATGGAACGATGATTTCCACCAGAAACAAATACGGTAACGGATATTCTGCATAAGAAATACGGAATTTTTCTGCTTTCAGGCCCATTCTCCTTCTTCTGGTGGACCTATTCATATAGGACACATGCCAACAGCCCATGGCCAGAAACAACATAGGGAGTCATCACGTGTACCTAGCTGGCTAGCTGTTTGCATCCGGCCATCCCCATCCGCCTGTGCGCTGCTATGCCTGGTCACCGGCTTTGTTTTGCCATGCGCTGCCACCCAGCACTCCATCCTCTAGGAGATGAACGGCCAGCACACTCTATCCTCCAGGAGATGAACGGCCGACACACCACTCATAAGAATTTAGGAGGTAGCTTTGATGGAAATATGCCCAAGAGAATTCTGGAGGAACTGAAAGTTCTGACCTGAGGCCAGAAGTTTCGGATTCTGGAGCATCTAGAAGTTTCAGTTTGACCGGAAGTTCCGGACCAGCTCTAGTTTTAAATTCAGTTTCTGGAGGGGTCCGGAAATTCTAGTTAAACCAAAAATTACGGGCAAAAATAAATTCGATACAGAAGGTTATTTTTGGAAGTTCTGGTTAGACCGAAAGTTCTGGGTCCAGACGAACAGATTAGATTTGTTGGGCTTTAATATCGATTAAAGGCCCATGAGAGGGCACTATATAAGGAGAGGAGGGGCTAGGACGAAAGGCTGTTGTCTCTGTTGTTGCTTAGATCTAACCCTAGCCGCCACCTTTCCTGGTTACACCGGTTGTGGTCGTCTCTCCCCTGATCTCCCGCGTGGTACTAGTATACCAACGTGAGGTGATCCCGTCCTTGTACGTGTGTATACCGTAGAGGCACCGCTGCTACTACGGTGCTGATCTTCTCTCGTGGAGATCGCCGGACTACGTCGTTTTCGCCGCCGACGGTCAGACGGAGTCGGGCGGAGCCGATCGAGAACACGCTTCACCAACTCTACTTCCGCTACCCGAGCGCGTCTCATGGCTTGAGGTAACGATCTATAATACCATTATACGCATGGTTCCTAGGCGAACGAGATAAAAATTTTAAAATTAATGCTAGCGTAGCCTCTCCATAACCCAACAAGCTTGTTAAGGAAAAATAATATCTTTAGATTTAATTAATTGTTTCTCTATTGTGATTGTGGTTTTTTTATTGCTAAATCATAAATTGCTGTTGAACGAGGAAAATTTTATGATCGTTGTTTAATTCAATACTATAGTATGCATATGAGTCTTGATAATTTTTTCCCTTGCCTATCTAATTTGGTTTCCCGTCAAATTTATTAATGTTTTGTCAATAATTGATTAGATACTTTCATTGTATTTCAGTTTATCTCACATTCTCATTTTTATTATCACTGTAATTGAACCAACAGAATAATGATGTATGTGATGAATGTGACATGGATGATAACTTAGAGAAAGACACGTAGATGAAGGAATGAATAATGAAAGTTAGAACAAAGAAGCTGTTTTTCATAATTATCTTTGTAACTTCAAACTATTTCTATTTAGAAACTATGTTACACGCGACTTATGAGTTGACATTTGATACTATGTATCCCGACAAATATCCGATTCGTATCTATGTCTATTCTATATTCGATCTGTATTCGTTTTTGGTACTATTTATTTCCGTTTTTGTTTCTAGAATATCTGCTTTCTTTTCCGTTTCCATTAAGAAATTAAAACGGATATGGTAGCACCAATTTCCATTTGTTTCCGCTCTGTTTTCATCCCCAAACATTGTACATTGCAAATACATCACAAAATTTTCATCACAGAACACCACAGAAGTTTTATCACATATATTAACTTAAAGTTTCATCACAGAAGATCCATAAGGTTCGAATATAAGAAATAACAATTTACACCACATACATAGTGTAAAACTGACATGTGTAATAATGCCTTACTGACGTGTGTAAAATAGTCCATCACTAAAAGTGTATTACTGATGGGCGTCATTTATCCGTCAGTAAAGCTTAGTCACTAAATATTGTTTTTGTGATAATAGATTTTTTTATTTGTAGAGCTAATATCATGATTTAATAGATTATTACCATTTTAAGTAATATATTAGATTAGCCGATAAACTTGCTTAACTGAATGCAATATTCACACATTTTAAGTTGATCAATGTAATTATATCTTAATGTCATCGTAAAAATGTTATCAAAATCATTGAATCAACAATTCGCTTACTTATGTGCTCTTTACATATATAATTACATGTGCTACATGCATATTGGACATTTGGCCGATCCACTTGCGCACTATAAGCTGGTGATAGTTTTTGACCCATCAACGGGGATGGCCTCACTCCCCACTTTGCTCCCTTTGCAATCAGGTCCCAAAAACTTATCGCCATTTCTTTGGGGAATGAAGTTTCACTCACCGGGTTGGGAAGCACGTCACTAAGACGTTATGCTTACCATATCCAGATGGGTCTCAAGAGCTAATTATCTAGTGGGAAGCAGATCACATCAAGTTGTCAAAACTGGCTCGACGGACCTTGGACGCCACCACGATCCTCGTTTTCTGGACCATTTGGAAAGAGCGTAATGCCTGGATTTTTGACTCCTCCCCGAGCACAATCTTCACTGTGACCTCCCGCTTCTCCAAGGAATGGAGTAACGGGTGTGCTTCATGTTTAGGAGCCATTGTTCCTTGATTTGCACCAAGTCATCTCGGGCCTCAGTCTCTATTCGCTTGACTGAAACTCTTGTTAGTGTTTGTTGCTTTGTTCTAATAGGTGTCTTCTGTCTTCTGCTGGTCTTCTATGTTCAAAAGGGTTGTTTTTCTCTCTTAGTCATTTTCTCTCTCCTTCTACCTGCTTGCCTTGGCTGTTCCCTCGAGCAGGCCTCTTTCCAACTGCTAAGTTGGGTGTAACTCTATATATCTTTTTCTCCAATCTTAATAAAATTTAACCGGTTCCACCGGTCCAGTGAAAAAAAAGATAGTTTTTAATCCATCAGCCAATGGGCTTTAGATAACTAATATTTTATCTCTTATCAATTATAGGATCATTAACTGGCACGCTCACAAGCCACGATTTTAGGATCTGCATTGGAGAAAGCAAAGCTCTCATGTGTGTGAAGGTGTAGAGATATCTGGGATTTCTACGTCAGATAGTTAGATAGATACTCATACGAGTACTCGTTAGATGTTGAGACTCTAGCTAGTGTGCGGTGACATGCATGTGATGTGTTATATGCTTTGCATTGCATGAATCACACAATTATACGGACGGCTAGGGCCGAAGCGAGGATGATCGAGCCCATCCAAAATTTCCAGTTAATTCACGCATGCCATCGATCGGCATATAATCAAACGAGGGGCGTTGCTACAGTTGCAGCGCCACGTCCAATAATTCCATCTCTTGCATTCATGTCTAGTGATTAATTGTAAGGTCGCACGTCTCTGTCGATCTCTCCCAAATCCCAATATATCCCAAGCAGTGTCCCCAACCCACACATATATGCTTAGCTTCGATCTGTCTTAATTTCTTCGTTATACTTATACTCCCCGAAAAAAATCGTTATACTAGTAGCTAGTACTCCTATAATTTACCAACAAATTAAACTATTTAGACAGATAAGATACGGCCCGGGAATTCCTGACTCATGTGTACACATGCATGATAGTCAAGTCGATCACCCTAAGCAGTAGCCCAGTAATTAAGCATCATCGATCAATTACCATCGTTGATTTATTGATCATCATCAACAACAACAACAGCATACTGAATTACTGATGCGTGTTGGTTAACATGTCATTCTCATGGCATAAAGAGATGAAGCTGCCCGACCACCCCTAGCTACGACCCGCTGTGTACGTACTATACGCCTCCCAGTAAGCATATATGCTGGGTACCTTCATTGATTTTGCACCCATGAGAATAGGACTATAATTTTGGCTTTCGCTCGTCTTGGCTCGACTTACATAGATGGGTATATGCTATCTAGATCCCTTATATTGCTTGGAGCAGCTTGTGCGTCTCTGTTGTGTTCAACCTTAATTGGCTCTATCATGACCGGTATGTCTTGGTTGACTTAGCCGAACCAAGGTTATTACGATTATAAAAACAGATATGAAAGATGCTTATATTTAATATATAATGACCCATCATAAAAAATACATTAAATACAGACTGACCGAGTGTTTTAATCTATGAATCACCTGTTACATTCGACAGGCATATGGGACAAGGGCACCCTCTTAGCAGCTGAAAGATCAGGTGTCCCATGTAAAATCTCCCTATATATGCTGACTCCCAGAGGCCATAGATAAGAGTCATTTGACTAGTGTGGTCCTGTGGTCATAACACTCCACGGGCTCTTTTCATATTTGTTCGTGGGGCTATAGAGAACAATCCCTTGATTGGACAAGCGGTCAGAATCACTTCCCGTAGACTCGTTGTGAAAATGTATAGATAATAAGAAATTAGTGAGAAAAGTTATGGTTTGAACTTAAAAAGCCGTATATGTACCAAAATTTAATCGAGATGGCATGCACGTTAATTTCCTCTACCGGAGAGGAGAGATCGAGACGCTACGGTAATTAAGCCTGTAGTTTTCCAAACCATCGCATCAAATAAAGTGGGCTTGCTTGCGTGAACATTAAGTGCCCTAGCTTGCTTGATCGATCGCACAATTTACGATCGGATCCATATTGTTTTGACAATCTATGAGGATATAGACACTCCATACATTATTGATGGTCCTGCATGACAATAGAGGAGTATGTAATACGGTAGTATTAATGGATGGATGTGCTCGGGAATTAATAAGATGAGAGCAACTCCCCTCCTATATATCTCGATCGATGACTCGTGTTGTATGGACCGATGGAAGCTAAAATTACTTGAGATCGTGGTTGATCACTTCTTAATTTCCCCCATCGTCTATAACAAATGGAGAGCTAGCTAGCTACTAATTGATGGATCCTAATATAAGAAAGAAATGTACAGTATGCAAATGCCAAAAAGCAATTGCTGAGTGCTCGCTCGCTAGCTCTACAAGTTACTGCATGCTGCGTAGTTTGGATTGGACATCCCAGTCAGAAACCACTAATTTTGATTTTGATTTGCTGAAACTAAAAAGCAAAGCACTGCAGAGCACACTTCTGTTTCCTCTCCCCTGGGCTTGAGTTGGAGCTTTGCCTCTGAGAAATACATGGTGTAATATATACTTGAGCAAACAGCCGAACCGCTGAATGGCTGTGAAGAAATTGTTTCACTTTTTATCATCTTAGTCTATATATCATTAAATTAGATAGTCTCACATATTATTATTATGGAGTAACAACAAGGCAATTAAGGATGTTATCTAGAGAGTGATAAATTATCATTTCTTGATTGCATATATATAGATAGAGTAATAAACTAAAGAGCAACATGTTAGTGTAGGTAGCAGGAAGCATGCCATGGAACAGTGTAAGATCGCATTGCCGCTAGCGGTTAGCCTAAAGAGTAGACGACATTCCGAATGCATGGACTGCTTTATTGAGTTGTTGGGTACATGGACAACTTTATTGATTTCTTACACGATGCTGCACGTACGTACGTATCCTCCAGAAAGAAGCCGGCCGCATGATAAGATATGATATACACCAGACAGAGGGGGAGGAATATGCAGATTGTTCTAGTGGGCAGAGGGCAGAGGAGCAGGCGCAAAGAAAGAAAGAAAGAAGAGGCAGGTAGCAAAGGAATATTAAAAAACGGTGGACGAAAAGAAAGAATGCATTCATGTGGCCTTGTGGGCTGGTTTAGGTCAGAAAGGGGTCATAGCATGACGTCGGACTTGGCGGGCAGGCGCTTGTAGAAGTTGAAGGGCAGTGACGGCTGCTTGCTGCGGAAGCGCGGGTGGCGGAGCAGGTACAGTCCGGCCACCACCGCCACCACCTGGAACGGCGTCACGTACAGCAGCAGCGCCAGCAGCAGCGACAGCGCCACGAAGATGGCCGTCGCACGAGGGTCGCGCCAGCTGAGCAGCGACTGCGCTCGCTCCCCCTGCGTCGCCAGGTCCCCCACCACCGTCTGCACCCTCCCCGCCACGCTGCGCAGCCGGTCGTAGCGCATCCGCACCACGTCCCCCGGCTTGCTCGTCGGGAACGTGTCGAACTCCTCGTCCAGCTCGTCCGGGTGGACCTGCTCCGCGTGCGACACCAACGTGTCCATGTGTGCCGGCTTCCGCGGCCGCCGCCGGTAGTTCCACGCTCCGATGACGAACAGGTAGAGGAACACGGTGGGCAGTATCAGCTCCGGGTAGCACACCAGTATGAGGAACAGCACGTGCACCAGGATGGTCGTCACCGGGTTCTTCCACTTGCATATCCCGTCCAGCCACCGCGCCGCCGCCACCGCCCCCGCGAACAGCGACGTCACCCGGTAGAAGTTGGCCTTGCTCCGCCGCAGGCTGAACATGTGCGAGTCCACGTCCAGCATGTACTCCACCACCTCTCTCCGCAGCGGCGGCTCCGCCCTCCCCAGCCGGTTCGCCACCATCTGCATCGCCTGGAACCTCAGGTAGTCCACCTGCAGCACGGAGATCGGGTTCGTGTAGTGCATCTTGGGCAGCAGCGGCTTCCCGTACATGGCCAGCATGTTCGCCCACGCCGTACACGTGAACCTCACCGCCAGGTGCAGCTCCCCCGTCTTCTTCAGCCCCGACGGCGTCAGCGCCATCAGCGGGTACAGGTGCGTGTACACCCGGTCCGTCTCCAGCGTCGAGAGCCGCACCCGCACCTTCCCGATCCGCTGGTCCTTGGCGTCGCCGCCGCCCCCCGCCTGCAGCTGACAGTTGTCGAACACAGCCACCGTCACCACCGTGCACAGGTCGAACACCTCCCAGGTGTACTGCTCGTTCCACCGGGGCGCCGCCGTGCTCAGTACCGTCCGCGTCCGCACCCACTTTGCCCCGTACTTGGCCACGCAGTAGGGGTTCTTCATCCCCGCCAGGTTGCGCGCCCCCAGAATGCCCAGCTCCAGGATCCCGATCGCGCCCTTGCGCAGCTTCTTCGCCGCCGGCTGCAGGTCGCTGCTGTAGTGCGTCGACTCGTCCAGCACGTGGTACGCCGTCTCCAGGCTCAGCCGCAGGTGTATCTTGCTCGCGAACGACGACTTCCCCTTGCTCGTTGCCTCCGCAGCCGCCTCGTCCGCCGTCAGCGCGCGTGACAGGCTGAACCACTTGGCCTCCACCGATTTGGCCAGGTCGTTCCGCGGCACGTAAGGCGCCGCCACCGGCATGATCACGCGCCCCACCGGCTCGTCGCGCCCCGCAGCCACGCGCTCCTCCACCGTTACCACCAGCGGCTCGTCGAACGGGTCGGCGGCCACGAACATGAACTCCTCGTTCCACACCGGGTTGGCCGATCCCTGCTGCCGCGTCCGCCGCGTCTGCCCGCCAAGCTGTATCTTCACGATGCACGGCGCCAGCGGCCGCCCCTTGTCGGCGGGCACCAGGTCCTGCGCCGATATGGCCACCACCTTGAGGTAGATCAGCTTGGGCGAGTAGTACACCTTGGACCGCGTGCTGGCCAGGCCCTCCAGCGACACCGAGTGCGCGTCCGAGTGCAAGGCGTCCGGGAACGCCTCGTCGGCCTGCGTGCCGATCCACACGGCGAGCATAATCTCGCCGTGCCGCAGCTTCTCGCCAGAGCTGTCGGCGAGGCGGTACCACTGCGGCGCGAGCGGGCTGTCGGGTGGGACGCGCTGCGGGACGTCGGACATGTCGAAGACGACGCGACCGACGAAGTCGTCCTTGAGGACGTCCTTGTCCTTGACGACCACCTCCAGCTGGTTGGCCTGCAGGTGCTCGCGGGAGAAGGAGAAGACCTGACGCCACTCCGGGTTGGGGTTCTTCTCCAGGTGCCGCGTGACGCCCTTGAAGTTGCCCAGCTTCACCTCCACGTACGGGTCCAGCGCGCCGGTGATATCCATGGTCGGGAGGTCGCGGGCCTTCACCACGCTCACGTACAGGTACGACATGGGCTCCACCATGTCGTACGTGGACGCGATCTTCGCCGCCGCCGCCACCGCGGCGCGCGGGCCCATCTTGGCCGGTAGGGGCGGCTTCGTCTCCACCAGCCCGTACGCTGAGCCAGGCGGCGCGGGGGCGGGGGCGGGACCTG
>KE373107.1:79778-117063 GCA_000418225.1 Zizania latifolia | reverse complement strand
GCTCCGCGGCCGCTCGCTCGCGCTCTTCTGCTGCGGCGACCTCGGCCTCCTGCCGATGCCGCGTGCTCGAGCCGACCGAACGCTGAGACGCTCCTGCGGACATGGCGCACCACTGGGGGGCTGCTGCTTGGGGAAGAGGCTGACGAGCTGCTACTCGTCTACGCAGAGGGAGAGGAGTGAACAGGAGCAGCCGGTGTTCCTGCTGTCGGTCAGGGACGTAGGGTGGCTGGGGAAGGAGATGAGCAGGAGATGTTCAAGCTACAGGAAAGTACGGCTCTGATACCACTTGTCAATAGCTGCACTCTTACTCTCATTGAGAGGATGACACTAGGAAAAGTTGGGAAAATTTTCTGGTTTATTTCTCACACAATGCCATGCCAACCCAAGGGTTGGGGATACATTTTATAAGCAGCCAAGTAAAACATATGCCAAGATGCTAGTCTTGATGCCAAGATGCTGTCCTAAAGATGCTAAGATGTTGTCCTAAAGGTGCTAAGATGCTGTCCTAAGGATGCTAAGATGTTGTCCTAAGACTTAACCAAGTACAAAGACTTGACCAAGTACAAAGACTTGACCCAGTACAAAGACCACAAAGACTTATCCATCAATTTGAAATCTGCTGCAATGCATGAGCAATGTGCTAGTTACCTCCAAAATTGATGGCCGTACTTCAATGAGCTGAACCCAAGCCGAACAGACCTATCAAAGAAACAGGAAGCAGAATTATCAAGATAAAAGTGCAATTGAACAGCACTTAACAGCATCTATAAATAATAGTTAAAGTCAGGAAGACAAACGTATACATGATGAAAGGAAATCTAGCTAGCTGGATTGGCAAAGGAACTTCTTAAAGTATTCAGTGTTAGGACTTAGGAGTTTGGAATGTGGGATCTGACTGGTGGGCAGGCCTCATTGCTCTCAGTGGGTATAATCATGCTTTAGTTATGCCAGAACTAGAAGTGATCTGAGTTTTATTTTATTTGTATTTAATATGGATCTTATGGGATGCTCTATAAGGGCTAATCCAATGGTGAGGTTAGAGGCGAAGGGGCAGGGGGGGATTTGCAAAAAGTGACCGGCGAGTGAAGTGGGGGGCTTAACTGTAAAATAACTCCACCATTGGATTAGCATCTTGTGGCCTTGATTCATAGTTTGCAAGGTTATACGGGGTATCTGGTTTACACTAGATACGTTCCCGCTCTATAAACCTGTACTTGTATACACTAATATAATTATTTTGGTAGAGTTTATACTCCTACGGTTCCATAAAATAAAGTAGTTGAATGTGCATTATAAAGTGTAATTCTCTATGGTGAAATACCAGCTTCCGAACATCAGCTGAAGGATCCTTTGCAAGATTGAATAAACCCTGAAGGTACTGATCCATCGACATATACAATGCCTGCATATAAATAAAAATAATTAGTAGAAATTGTTCAGCAAGGTAGGATGGAGGGAGGGGAGGGGCATGCTTACGGCTGGCATCACCACAATGTACTGATTAATACAGCCCAGTGCTAGTTTTCTAAGGCTTGCATGTGTAGACTGGAAAAACTGAGAAATCAAATGAGCAGACTATGTTAGAATGATGCATGTAAACATGTTAAACAGTGTGCAAACATGTGAATAGCTCCACAGAAGCATGCTGTGAAGTGTGAAATACACATGCTGACACGCAGTCAGTGCATACACACAAATAAAATTTACAATTTACGGATTATGGAAGTGGAAGTACAGACTATGTAAATACAAATATTTGGTAGTTATATATATAACACAAACCTGCAGCAATCTTGGCATGAATATGTTGATTGGCCGCTCAGACAAACCAGGAACATCAACATCAAGCTCTTCAGGAACATCCTCACAGATCTGCCATAGAAAACAAGTTGTTTTTGAGCACGCAAATTGTGTTCAAGAAGTTCACGTAGAGGATTCATATTACAAGATTCACTACTGTATTGCTGCTTTATTGTGTTACTACCAACTGATAGAAGTCCTCTATGTACAAAATCAATAACCAAGCTCAAATATATGAGAGCTGTTTTACCTTATATATAGCATCCATAGCCCCTTCCATATGATCCAGATCATTACTGTCCAAACATTGATGTAGAGCCTGAAATAACTCAATCCATCCAGCAACTCGAACAATTTGAAAGAGTACACTGATAACTGTTCCAACTGTGGATCTGATTGCCTTATTGGTCGCCCCTATACACGGCAATAGCTCAGACTTAATGTACTGCTGAGATGTAGGAGGCATCGAACTGAAAGTTGCTCGCAGGTTGTTTTTTAGTAGAAGGCCAGCAGCTTGCCTTACTTCGAAAGATTTTCCCTGGTATTAGCAAGATATTTAACCAGATGTCAGAGAAAACATAAACACTAACAGGATATACCTTTGATATAACCAAAAGGCATGGTTTCAATTCAATCTGTACATCTAACTATGGCATGTAACTAGTAATTAATAGGTGTCCACTCTATTTACGCATTTTTATTGTGTTGACTAATCCCTAAAAAAGTGAATCCCCATTAGAACCAGAGATCCTGCCCTATGGCTCCCAAATTTTCCAGGTGTTGATTTCTTCTACAGATATGCACTTTTACTCTATCACATTAGCAATTAATAATTTGAAAACTCGTCTACAAATTTGGAGTGAGTACTTGAGAAAGCGTATGTCATAAGATGGGCATTGAAGTAGCAACTAGGAAGTACCGTAGACAGAAAACACAATCGTATAGATGAACCAGAATACGTTTCCTGCATCAACTGTGTGACACGTTTGGTAAAAATTGAAACCCTTGTAGAAGCCCATTTGGCAACATGACATAGCATGAAAGGAGTGAGAGGCACGAGCATGTAGCCTTGAGTGAAAAACAGAAACATTTTTTATCTTAATCGTCAGCATATACATTCAAACAAGGAGACGGAATATGTGTAAATTTGTGCAAGATATATCCGCTGCAGGAGATGAAAACAATGAACTTTATGCTATTAAGTAGCTGGTATCAGCAGCAGACAACCCAAAATCCAATTAGCATGCGTAGTTTTGCAATTGTATGAAAACAGTATATCCAAAATAATGATAGGTGCAGCAACAGCATATAGCAGCAGACCAATTGGAGCACAGTGTAGCAGTGAAACGTGGATAGAGCAAGCAGTGAATCCCCCAAGGAGAAGAGACGATCAAAAGAAATAGCACGATTTTCAGATCGAAACATCCCCGCGGTGTGAGCGGCATGTGGCTGAAAACCCTAGACCTAGAGCGGTTGGGGAGGGGGGGTAGATGACCTCTCCGCGGGCGAGGAGGAAGACGAGGTAGTTGTTGAAGTCGGGGAACTGGCTGTAGTGCTGGAGCTGGTGCCAGATGCGGGCCTGGTCGGAGTTGGGGGATATGTGCGCGTCGAGGAGGCTGCAGATCTCGCGGAGGCCCTCCTCTTGCGGCTGCCACAGAGGCGCAGCCGCCGCCATCGCCGGCGATGAAGTTGCAAAGGGCAGAGGGGAGGGAGACGAGTGGAAGAAGGGGCGCGGCGGCTGAAGGAGGGCAGGGAAGGACAGGGAAGGGAATCGAAACAAAGCAGAGCAGGAGCAGGCCCTCCTCCTTTTCGTGTTGTATATTATTTTCTTTTGAGTAAGGTCTTTTTTTTTTACTCCCATCCTGCTAGAATCTCCTTCACTCTATTCTAAGGCCTGTTTATATCTCATAAATTAATAGTTAGCAACTAAAAATTAGTTTTAATTTATTCAAACAATACAACTAATTGATAAACTAATAGTTAGCTCATTGGCTAACTAATGGTTAGCCCATTATTTCACAAAAGTAAACTAATTTGAGTTAATAGGAACCTTTAGACTATTTTACCTCCTACACTACTGTAGCACGATTATTGTAGCATGAGCAAAATTGACTTTAGCCATCTATTAGTCCAAATATCCAAACATGTATGAACTGATTTTTAGCCAACTAACTATTAGCTAGCTAACAATTAGCTCTATCTCTTAGTTAGTTAACTATTAGTTTTAGTCCATCCAAATGTGACCTGAGTTATATCTCTATTGTAAAGGCATTTCTGTTTTGACTTATGAACTAGACTAGATCAGATTTTAGGAATATTAGAATGTGTTGTATATAATCTATTATATCATTGTGAATGAGACACATATATCAGCATCTTTTCTTTTTTTCCCTCCTTTTCTTATTTTTTCTGGCAATATGATTAATCCTATCACTAGATATGCCGAAGGATATAATGAAAATTTCACCTGTTAGCCAAATAAATCATTTGCTAAATTTTACTTTGCTATAAATCTACTCTAATATAAGTTTTTTTAATTTTTATTAAATCTAAAATTAGACTGGAGTACCACACCGTAGGTAAATTTGGAATTTTTTTAAATAATATATTTTTTATTCAAAGATTTAAATCTGATACGTGGATTTCAAAATTTACAAAAATGACATTCCATCGGTAATTGGTGTACCCATCTAGGCTGATCGGTCCTAGATCAACATACTATATGCTGATCTAGACCGATTAGCTAGATCGGGCGGTGGCGGGCTTCTGTCGATGGTTCAAATGCCGATCTAGACCGTAGATCGGCACATGAAGCACCGACAGAAATCTGGCTCTAGCTGATCTAGGCCAATTCCATTTGCTGATCTAGAGTCGATCGGCCTAGATCGATAAACCAAATACCGACAGAAAGCCATTTTTGCAAATTCTGAAATACACGTAACAGATTTGAAAATTTGAATAAAAAATGTATTATTTTAAAAAAAATCGGTAAATTTGAGCATGTGTGGTAACGCGCGGGCCTCGGTAGAAAACAGTGCGGGATACGTATAGGGCCTTCCAAAACAAGCAAGTACTATCTGGGCTACATGTGGGCTCTAAAGGCTACATATGGGCTTCCTTTTTTTCACTTTTTTTCTGGTTTCTGGAGGCGTCCCGAATAGATACTTCGCCGTCTCTCTTTCCTTCGATTCGCCCCTAGGAGCCCCGCCCCAACTGCCGCCGCCGCCGCCGCTGCCGCTGCCCCTGCCGCCGCCGTATCCTCTGGTAACCCTAATCTTAATCTATACTCGTCGCCACCCTTGCCTCCACCCTTTGTCAACAACCCTTCCTCCCTCCTTCTCTGCCTCCCTCTCTTTCTCTTCAATGGCGGCGGCGGCGCAGGAGGAGGACGAGGAGGCGCTGCTCACCCGCGCTCAGGCCATCATTACTCGGGTCGTAGAGCGCGAGGACAACCCCAACCCCCGCCTCCTCCACACCCTCGCTACTATCTGCGAGGCCAACGAAGCCAGGTACCCACCCCCCTTGGCTCTTGATTTCTTCCTCTCACTCAGCGTTACGATTTTCACTCTACCTTCCTCTCCTTGCCCATACCATCGCAAGCCTCCAACCATGTTCATGCTCGAGTGTTCATCTTCTCTTCCTGCGTTACTACCTTTGCCTTGTTCAATTAGCCCCCCCGCCAATCGGAAAAATTCCCTTCCCTTTTTTTATTTATTAGGCATGTTGCTGCATTGCATTTTCTTCCAAGAGCCCATGCTGCTGTCTTGTGCCGCTCATTACAGCTAGTTCTTGCCAACCTAGGTTGTAAATGAAATGCCTTGCTCGCTTGCTTGCCGTTGCCCTCATGCATAAAAGCACGCACTTTAAATCAGCCATGTAGGATCGACCCATTTTCTATTTCCTTTGATTTCGACATTGGAAAGATAAATGCATTATTAAGTTGCCGTACTTCTGTTAAGGCTTGGTGGAACAAGTTGAATTTACTGTTTCTACTAATCACCGAGGAAACTGCCATTAGGAGGGATATTCCTTCTTGAAATGGTTCATCGTGCTTCTTGAATCACATTGTTTCTAAGATTGTTTTCCTTAACCATACTATTTCTTTGCAGATATGTGCAAGAGTGCGCAAATGATCCATCGTATAATAACACAAATATAAGGAATTCCCATACAATTGGCAAGCTGGCAAACTTGCTTCGGGTGAGTACTGTAGACATTACATCAGCATGATGTTACTTTTACCCGTTTATTGCTTAAATTAATTGTTCTTCTCTTTAATCATGCTGGCAGGAGAATGATGATTTTTACGAGTTAGTGTTTTGTAAGTTATTGTCAGACAATACTTACTCTGCTGCAGTACGATCTGCTGCTGCTAGGCTGCTCCTAAGCTGCTATTCTGCCTGGACGGTTAGCTTCTCCCTCTCTTTTATGCTGTCAACACCCTATCAGTCTACATTTCTTCTCTTCTCCACAACAAAAAATACCAAATTTTCATTTTGGTCTCTGCAGCCTCAGTATCCTCATGCATTTGAAGACGCTATTGTAGAAAATATAAAAAACTGGGTGACAGAAGATGCTGGAGCATCAAATGAGTGTGAATGGAAGCATTTAGGAAAGGATAACAAACCCACAGATGCTGACATGCTGCGGACTTATGCCATTGGGTTGCTTGCTATGGCGTTGTGTAGGTAATGTTATTGCACACTATCCTTTTTTTTTTGCTTTCAACTACCTTTATGCAATTCATCTAACTGTTGCATTTTTTGTATCTTTCCCAGTGGTGGTCAGTTGGTGGAAGATGTCTTGACCTTGGGGGTATCAGCTAAGCTCATGCACTTTTTGCGTATACGAGTGCATGGGGATGTCACTTCTGCCCAGAAAGATTCTAATCTTTCTGTAGATACCAAGCATTCTCGGGGCAGAGATGAGAACAGGAGCAAATCGCGTCTGGTTCAAGACAGTTCTCGATTGGATGGATTGAGGTCTGGAGATGGAGTTTTGACTGACCCATCTTTGGAAAAGGATTGTGATCGTATTATGGGAGTGTGCCATGCACATGGAGAACGGTGGATAGATGAAGCTGCCTCTCTGCAACCTGAGCATGCTGATTCATCATCAGATCTTTTTGACGTGACTGAGGCTGGTGCAACTAATGAGAGATCTTATAGTGCAAGCATTTATGATAAAAAATCAGCTGGAGAAAGGCATTCTGCATTGAGGCCTGGTAGAGATGAAGAAGTGAATGAAAGCACGAGAGAAGATATGCTTAAGAGAAAGTTGAGTCGAACAGGATCACGACTTAGAGGGAAGGGCAATGCAGGTGAAAGCTTGCCTGAAAGTGAAAGAACACCCTTATCACCAACCTCAGGATTGAGAATAGGAGCTCGGACAAGCAGAGACAAGAATGTGGTGAAGATTGAGGATCCAAAGAAGGCCATTGATGTGAACTCTCCAGGCCCTGAGCCATTCAGTGCAATTTCCAAAGAAGAGTATGAGGATCGATTCAGGGATTGTATTATTGGCTTAAAAGATATATCTGACATTGTTTTGAAGGCTGTGAGAGCTGCTGAAGCTGAAGCCAGATCTGCAAATGCACCTGATGAAGCTGTAAAAGCAGCAGGTGATGCTGCTGCGGAGCTTGTGAAATCTGTTGCATTGGAGGTATGGAAAAAGACTATCTTTGGATTATCACACTGTTTTTTATGTGTCATATGACATTAAGTGACAGTGTCTTATCTAAACTTCTGAAGGTTTGGAAAAGTGGAAATAATGGTGATGAGGTTTTATTAGCTGCTGAGAAAGCTGCAGCTACTGTAGTGGAGGCTGCTATGTCAATTAGCGTCTCACGGTAATGGATTAAATGCTCTCTCTCTCTCTCTCTCTCTCTTGCTTCTCTCTTTTTCTCAGAGTTTGACTTGGTGTTACAGAAGCTATAACCAAGTTAGTGAAGAACATGTGGTGGAAGAACCTGTGCAAGTCAGTGAGGACCGTGAGTTGGAGGATTTTGTTATCACTGACCATGGGAAGCTTCTACAACTTAGAGAAAAATATAGCATTCAGTGCTTGCAGATTTTGGGAGAGTATGTTGAAGCTTTGGGCCCTGTTCTCCATGAAAAGGGTGTTGATGTTTGCCTCGTGTTACTGCAACGGAGCATTAAGGACCAGGGGGGACATTGTCAGTTTACACTTCTTCCTGATGTTCTTAGATTAATCTGTGCATTGGCTGCGCACCGGAAATTTGCTGCACTCTTTGTTGACCGTAGTGGTATTCAGAAGATTCTCTCTGTCCCTAGGATTGCTCAGACATATACTGCTCTTTCTGCCTGCTTATTTACTTTTGGTTCCCTCCAGGTAAACACGAACATCCTAAACTGCCTATCTATTGCAGTACTACAGTTGATATGTTATTTGTCCTTTGAATTGCTGAAATATGATCCATGCTTGCAGTCAACTATGGAACGTATTTGTGCACTCTCACCTGACACACTCAACAATGTGGTTGAACTGGCACTTCAACTTCTTGAATGTCCACAAGATTCAGCAAGGAAAAATGCAGCCATATTCTTTGCTGCTGCCTTTGTATTCAAAGCTGTTCTGGATTCATTTGATGCAAGGGATGGGATGCAAAAAGTTCTGGGTATTTTACATGGTGCTGCTTCTGTAAGGTCTGGTGGTAACTCTGGAGCATTAGGATCCTCTAATGCAAATCAAGGGAATGATCGATTGCCTGCTGAAGTTCTGACTGCCTCAGAAAAGCAGGTTGCATACCATTCATGTGTTGCACTAAGGCAGTATTTTAGGGCTCATCTTCTTCAGCTTGTTGATTCCATTCGACCAAGCAAAAGTATACGTAGTATCGCTCGGAACACTTCTAGTGCAAGAGCTGGCTACAAACCTTTTGACATTGGCAATGAGGCTATGGATGCTGTTTTTCGTCAGATCCAGCGGGACAGAAAGTTAGGTCCTGCACTTGTGAGAGCTCGTTGGCCTGTGCTGGATAAATTTTTGGCATCTAGTGGCCATATAACTATGCTAGAGCTGTGTAAGGTAAAGCTTGCACTTTTTTGTCTTTTTTTGTAAATGAAGTTTGTTGTTTACCTAATTTGACCCATAATGATATGTTTCAGGCTCCACCTACTGATCGCTATCTGCATGACTTAACCCAATATGCATTTGGAGTTCTTCACATTACAACGCTTGTTCCGTACTGCCGCAAACTGATAGTGCATGCGACATTAAGTAACAACCGTGTTGGTATGGTGGTCCTATTAGATGCAGCAAACAGTTTTGGCTACGTTGATCCTGAGGTGCGATTTTCATTGTCAACTTACTTTTTTAATAAGCTTAACAAATAACAAATTACAAATCCAAAAATTGTCTGCTGATGTTGTCTCTAATTATCATTTTTTAATCAGGTGATTTGTCCAGCACTGAACGTTCTTGTCAATCTTGTGTGCCCCCCTCCTTCTATCAGTAACAAGTCATCCTCAGCTGGTAATCAGCAACCTGGAGCTGCCCAGACACTTGGTGGGACATTTTCAGAAAACAGAGACAGGAATGCTGACAAATGTACTTCAGATAGAAATCTAACTGCAAATCAGGGTGAATCTCGGGAACGCTGCGCTGATGGTAACACATCACATCAGGGAAATACTATGCAGATTAGCACACCTGTTGTGCCATCTGGGGTGGTTGGTGATCGGAGAATATCTTTAGGAGTAGGAGCTGGTGGTCCTGGTCTTGCTGCTCAATTGGAACAGGGGTATCGTCAAGCTCGAGAAGTAGTCAGAGCTAATAATGGTATAAAGATTCTTTTACAGCTTCTCAGTTCTCGAATGGTTACACCTCCAGTGGCTATTGATCCTATTCGAGCACTAGCTTGTCGTGTCCTTCTTGGCTTGGCTAGAGACGATGCGATTGCACATATACTCACTAAGCTCCAGGTACTGTGGGCCTCAAAGCAATAAATAATTACTTGTCCATCTTCCAATTTTTTCTACACCTCTGATTTGTAGCGCTAAGCATTTGTTTAATGATTGCTTGACTACAGTTTCACTGCATAATCACTAGTAAAGCACTAAGCAGACTTATTCTTTGTTGCATTAATACTGATTACTGAGGACATACTCCCTCACTCCGATATACTTCTTGGATCCTTTCTTTACATAAAGTTCAAAACAAATTAGTTAAATTTTGATTAACATAATTGAAGATTATATACCTCATGGATAACTATCTACTTATTGTTTCAGGTAGGGAAGAAATTATCAGAACTTATCCGTGATACCAGTGGTCAGTCAACTGGAGATGATAATGGTAGATGGCAAAATGAGCTGACCCAAGTGGCGATTGAACTAATTGCGGTAAGGGACTTGAATTATTTATTGAGATGCAAATATCAATTGCTCGAGAGCTTTTGTAGAGTTCCTTCCCCCCTGATTTGATTGTTCATCACATGTAATTAGTAGGATGCGCTGTGTAGCTATTTGGTCTTATTACCTCAATTATTGTGAACACAGCGTGTATAATAAACAGAGTATAAAACTTAAAACTAGTAGTTCTGTATGACAATAACTTGTGTTTCCTTTAATATTCTCGCTTGTAACAGGGACATTGTATGTAATTTGTTACCCATGTTATGTAATTTAATTTTTAATGTGTGCCTAATATCCTGTGTTCTGTGCAAATTATGATCACTCTTTTATTTTGGCAGGTTCTGACAAATTCTGGAAAAGAAACAACCTTAGCAGCGACTGATGCCGCTGCTCCAGCATTGAGGCGCATTGAGCGGGCTGGAATAGCTTCCGCCACTCCTATCTCATACCACTCAAGGTTTGACTGCTGTATGGTTTCTCTACTGCATTACTTTGCCAGCTCTGTGTTGGGCATTTACCTTCGTTTATGTTTTTTGTTTTTGTGGTGTGTAGAGAACTGATGCAACTGATCCATGAACATCTCATTGGATCTGGTTTGACTGCTACTGCTGCCATGCTGCAAAAGGAGACTGACCTTTCACCTTTGCCATCAACAGCTGCAGTGCTTCGTGTCCACCAGGTTGCTGCCCTGGAGACATCATCTTCTCAGCAACAATGGCCTTCTGGTCGTGTTCAGGGATTTGTGCCAGATGCAACAAAGATGCCTATAGACCAAGCTGGCCAGAGATCTGATTCTCTCTTGCCTTCATCAAAGAAGAAGTCACTGGCCTTCTCATCCAGTTTCTCAAAAAGAACTCAACCTTCAAATCTAAATTCTGGTAATAAAGCAAGCAATGGCCTGAAAAGTCCTGCACATACTGGGAATGTTGAAAATATGACTACTGTCAATACTGGAGATGCGGAGACATCTCATAAAACACCATTGTCGTTGCCACAAAAGAGGAAGCTAGTGGATAATCTTAGCTCTACTTCAGCAGCAAAGCGACCTGCAATAGTTGATCAAGCATGCCAGTCTCCTTCATTCCAAACTCCTGCCCCTACTCGCAGAGGCCTGTCAGTGGTAGTGGATTCTCCCACTGCTACATTTTATTCTGGACGGTCAAATTTCAACATCTATACGGAGAACTTGGATGATGCTCAAGGCACACCTGGAGCAATAATGACCACACCACATCTTGGTGCAAATGATCAACAGTCATTAAATTTGGAGCGTACAACACTCGATTCATTGGTTGTACAATACTTGAAACATCAACACCGCCAATGTCCTGCTCCAATAACAACTTTGCCATCACTCTCTCTGTTACACCCTCATGTTTGCCCTGAGCCTAGTCGCAGCCTTAGTGCACCAGCAAACATAGCTGCTCGCATGGGAAGCCGTGAGATAAGGAGGCAATTTAGTGGGATCCAAATACCTCGTAGGGATCGCCAATTTATATACAGCAGGTTCAAGCTATGCCGTGTTTGCCGTGATGAGCCCTCTCTTTTGACTTGCATGACATTTCTTGGTGATGCATCACGATTTGTAGCTGGTAACCACACTGGTGAAATGAGAATATTTGATTGCAACACTGCAAATATCCTAGAGACCCAGACATGCCACCAACAGCTTGTTACGTTAGTAGAGTCAGCATCTTCTGGTGGAAATGAGCTGATTCTCTCATCCAGTCTAAACGAGGTTAAGATCTGGGATGCCTTCTCAGTATCTGGGGGGTATTTACACACATTTGAGGGTTGCAAAGCTGCTCGGTTTAGCCATTCTGGAACTTCATTTGCTGCTCTTTCTACTGATACAACTCGCCGGCAGGTTCTATTGTATGATGTCCAGACATATAATCTTGATCTGCAGCTTCCTGATAACTCTAGCTATTCAGGTGGCCGGGGTTATGTGCAACCCATTATACACTTCAACCCATCGGACACGATGTTGCTGTGGAATGGGGTCCTGTGGGATAGACGAAGTCCAAATCCTGTCCATCAGTTTGACCAGTTCACTGACTATGGTGGTGGTGGCTTCCATCCAGCTGGAAATGAGGTGCATTTCCTGAACCTTTTTGTTATTTTATTTCAGTTTATAGTTCTATTCATTTCAGAGCATGAGCATGGAGAGACTAACTCCCTCTTTTGAAAAGTCATATGATTTTCTCAACTTGTTCAGAGCCTTCCTTTCTAATTTCGTACTTAGATCTTGTCAAACCGTTGTAATTCATGGTGGAGATTGTAAGTCAGTTTGTACAGAAGGACCTATTTTTGTCCTGTGCACTTGCTTAATTGTTTAAACTGTTTGCAATGTTAAGGTGTACATGATAGATGATTGTGCTAGACTAATTTGGTGTGAATGAAACTTATTTCCCCAATTTTGCCACTGATCTGTCCATTATACCTGCCAATATTTTGAGAGGAATTTGTTTCCAGTGTTCTTGTCTTCACATCTTTGTTATCCGTACTTTGCAGGTAATACTAAATTCAGAAGTGTGGGATCTAAGGAAATTTAAGCTTCTTCGGAGTGTCCCTTCCCTGGACCAGACAGTAATAAAATTTAATGGCAGAGGGGATGTTATATATGCCATTCTCAGGCGTAATATTGATGATGTAACATCACCCATTCATACTCGTAGAATCAGACATCCTCTGTTCCCTGCATTCCGCACGATTGATGCTGTGACTTACTCAGATATTGCAACTGTCCAAATTGACCGTGGTGTCCTTGATCTTGCGACTGAACCCAACGATTCTCTTGTTGGGGTCATTGCTATGGATGATCCTGATGAGATGCTCTCTTCTGCTCGCTTATTTGAAGTTGGCAGGAAGCGACCAACTGATGACGATTCAGATCCAGAGGATGCCGGTGAGTCAGATGACTCAGATGACGATGACGATGACAATGATGACTCAGAAGATGGCATTATTCCCTTGACTGATATAACAGGCGACACAGATTCTGATGATATAAGTAACAGCAGTGATGATGGTGGTGACGATGACGACGAGGATATTGACAGTGGGGATGAAAATTATGATGATGCTGAGTTTGTTGACGAAGGTGATTTTGAGGGGGGAGGAGGATTGCTGGAGATTATGGGTGAAGAGGATGATGGCGATGGGAGTGATGTTATGGGCTCCTTTAGCAGCGGTGACGAGGCAGGATGGATCTTGTAAGGGCAGAGGGCATCAATTTCCTGAAAAAGGGGTCATTGTAGCCGTGGTGAGGAAACATCCTGAATGCAAGAGTATATGGAACCGTCAGGATATTCTGGGTTGGCGGTGCACAACTTGCGAATTTTTATGCTCAAATTATGATTGTAAGTAATGCATTCCTGGGATACATGGGGGTAGTTAGATGGTGTAAGTAAAACTGGTGAGGTTATTGTGATTCGTCCAAGAAAGGCACATCAATTAAATTTTTTCCAAATTTACTCTCTTGGTCTTGTGCTGTCGGGTGTTGAAGTTGTCAAGTGGCTATAATTTATAAAGTGGGACACTTGGCAGTATAATCGAAGAGCACTTTATGTCGATCTCCTGCATCTAATTTACGGGTGAGAATTAAGCGCTCAGATGTGTTTGTATTTGGCAGTAATGAAAGCTGGCAATCCTGTATCGCCTATGTTTGAAGATGATGTGGGATACTATGGGCACAGTATCTCTGTATCTGTTGGCTTGTCTTCCTGTTGCATTGCATGGGCACAGCAATACAGCATGAATGAAAACTGGAGGAAGATAGCTGAGTCTCCAGATTTTACCAAAAAAAACAAAAGTGAAATCAATCAGCAGCAGGGGTAACGCCCATGCCCATCAGGTTTTCTTTTCCTTGCATTAATGAGAAGTACTACTAAGCTATGAATGCTGCTCACTCGATCCAAGGAACAAAGGAAAATGCAACTATAATCAAAATCAGATTTGGAGCTTGGTCATGTCCAGCTCTCCGCTGGCGTGGACCTCGCGTACCGTCCTCTCGTACTCGTCCTCTTCCTCCTCCTCTTGCTCGTCGTCTTCCAGCTGCTCCTCGTCGGAGTCGGCGGTGCCCCAGCCGTAGCCGGAGACGGGCCTGTCTGGCTTGGGCACGGTCTGTGCCTCCTGGACAATCCTCATGATATCCTCGACGCTCTGCGGCGAAAAGGCGGCGGCGGCGGTCGATGAATGGTCGGCGCGGCGGCTGTAGTAGGCGGCCTGCGCCTCCTCCTTGAGCTCGCGAGGCAGGTTCTTGAGGAACCAGGGGTGGCTCTTGATCTCGCCCATGGTGATGCGCTGCAATTATAACCCATATTAATTACTCATCTGTTGTATGTTTCACACATTAATTTGGATTCCTCGTCCTACCTTGTGGGGGTTTGCGACGAATATGCGGGAGAGGAGGTGGCGGCAGTTCTGCGACACGTGCACGTACTCGGGGATCTTGTACTGCACCGACATGATGCGCTGCACGCCACAAACATTTAATAAACCATTAATTCTACGCCAATTAACTGATTGCCCATGCAGATGCGAATAATATTTCTTCAGTTGTATAAAAAAGACAAGTTTTTCTGTATATATTGTTTAGCAGAGTTTGAGAAAAGGCTATGGTAGTATGGTGCTCGATCTTATTACAAGAGTCAAGAGCTAGCTAAGATTGAAAGTGAGAAAATTCAGTAGGTGACAAATAGTTATAGTTTAGAAGGGGGGTGCAGATGGATGGATACCGAGATAGTCCTTCGGAAGTTCTTGGGATCCCTGGGGTCCTCGAAGGGGTAGGCTCCGACGAGCATGACGTAGAGCGTGACGCCGCAGGACCAGACGTCGGCGTGCTTGCCATCGTACTCGCGGCGGGAGAGCACCTCGGGGGCGATGTACGCCGGCGTGCCGACGGTGGACTTGGGGCGGGAGTGGAGTACGGAGGACTTTGACCAATTCAATTCAGACTCAGATCAGAGAGCTCCGTTACGAGGGAAGGGAAGGGAAGGCAGCGAAAGGAAGACCTTGGAGTAGCCGAAGTCGCAGATCTTGAGGCGCGGCGCCGGGCTGCCGTCGAGCAGCGTGTTCTCGAGCTTGAGGTCGCGGTGGCAGATCTGCATCATGTGGCAGTAGCTGACGCCGCACACCAGCTGCTGGAAGAAGTACCTGGCCTCGTCCTCGTGGAACCTCCCGGCCTCGCAGATGCGCTCGAACAGCTCGCCGCCGGCCGCGAACTCCATCACGATCGCCAGGTGCGTCGGCGTCAGCACCACCTCCCGGAACCGGATGATGTTCGGGTGCCGCAGCGACCGGTGGTTCACGATCTCGCGGAACACGTTCTCGTCGATCTTTATAATTTTTCTTTGGATTAGTAACGATGTCATCGAGCATATGCATCCATCTCGACCGATTTCTAATTTAAGAAACACCGCACTGCCAACAACAAGAATTAATCGATGGACGAACTTACTCTGTTCCCCCTCTCGATGAACTTCATGGCGACGAGCTCGCGCGTCTCCTTGTTCCGCATCAGCTTGGCCACCCCGAAGTTGCCCGCCCCGATCTCCCGAACCGGCTCGTACTTGTCCATCGCGATCCCGATGCTTTTGCTCAGTTAATCGCCTATATATCTCAGCTAGCTGGTAGCAATCTGGAGGAGCAGATGGAAAGATGAGATAGCAAGATATATAAGCAGAGACAGCAATGGAGGGACTGCCTAATTATCAGCTCCTCATCCCACCTGACGTCACCGCTGTGGTGATGTCGTCAACCAGTGCACTGTACAACCATATGTTCCCTCCCTTAGCTTGCCATTAACTAAGGAATGCTACTCTTGCATTGTAGGAGAGTATGTACGCTTTTCCAAACGCACTGTTGCATATGCCAAAGGGCAACCACTACGACACAATCGACAGCACAGATGGCAACCTGCTGCCTTGCTATCTATCTAGCTAGTTAGTGCTTCCCAGCTGCCTCAGCAGCCACACACAGAGATAGACCAAACAAATATCAATACCCAGGTTACTGATCGGATTGACCACAAGCACAGCCAGCGGACCGACCAAACGCTAGCTCTATTATATCAGTACTATAGCTTAACTTAATTGCTTTGTAACATCCATCCATCGTCGCCAACGCATACAAGCAAGTACGATATCATGTATTTCCTAATAACATATACCGTGCGCTGTGCTGACAAGGACGAGCAGCGCCCTGCTCCTATACCTAACCTCGATCTCATCTCTCATTCCAATTAATATGACTAGTAGTACATGTCAATAATACAGCATGCACGCACGATTAAACTAGTAAACCCCACCCCAAGACCAACGCTCATCAGCAAGCCTGCCAACTGATTAAAAATTCTAATTCTCGAAACGTACTCCATATGATTTGATCTTTATGTCCACTACTGCAACGTACGTAGGGTCGCTCAAGGATCTATGGATGGGGGTCCCTAGCTAGCTCGCTCAAAATTCCGTCCGACAATTCTTCCTAGCATCTGCCCAGCTAGCTAATCTGTCAGCTCCTTGTACCCTTTAATTTGTCTGGCCGACCTGGAGCCCAACCGGAATCGTTTCACTAGCTTGGCATGCATCAGTACCTGAACAGGCCTGATCAGATTCAGACAATGATCGATTAATCATATCTCTGTAGAGAGCATTGCGTGCAGCTTAGTCGGCATCCAAACTGGTAGCAAGTGAAAAAGGTTAGGAATTGAATCAAGGGACGCCCAACAGCAGGCTGTTTAGCTTATCATAGTCAGCTAGATTAGCACGGCAAAATTAAGTGCTGGATAGTTCGATATATGTTGGATTGGAGCTGATGTATGAAGGCAGCATGCACATGCATATGGATCCTGCTTTTCTTCCCCTTTACACGATTAAGTGCTCATGCGTGCATGTGCCTTGCTGTCCACTTACTATATGGCCTTCTCTCTTATCAGATCAGCTCGACCATCGTGCTTAGAGATCAATTTCCTAGCTACCTTGACATGGAGATAGCTAATTTGATCTGTTTTACCTTTGGAGATTTCGCTTTCCATGCCCTTTGTTGGCTTGGCTAGTTGCACATACGTAACTTGCATTGTTGAGGGGCTCGGCTTACTTATATACGGTGGCCAAATTTTATTTTTAAAACTTAACTTTGGAATTAATTTAGAAGTTCTTTTGCCGTTTTCTAATATTTTCCGGTCCTAGGCTCTTAGCTGCTTCTTGACCACTAAGAATTCAAGCTAGGATAAACATTTTATCTTCAAATTATTTTTTTTCGTTGCTGTATATCTTATATGTCTTTAACGAGAAAACTCATCCAATTAGGCCGAAGATTATTAGCACAGACACCGTTACATCACAAAAAACGACCTAGAGGCTAGAGCCAATCAACAAACTTGTCAAGTCAATAGAAAAAAGCCACGCGGCTGTGAAAGAAGGAAATTAAATTAGTATTAACAATCTAGACAGGTTACACACATAATAAACAAAGCAGCTGCCTGTGCGAATTAGATGCAGGCCAATTAAGATCCAGTGCTAGTCGATCGATCCACGCGGTTGTGAAAGAAGGAAATTAAATTAGTCAATCGAATGCACGTTGTCCGACCAACAATTATGTATGAGTAATTGGCTGAATGAAAATGTCACTCTAACATACAATTGCCATATATATATATATATATATATATACATATACAATAATACTAGTGTACACCTGAAGATTCCAGCAGTTAGGTATGGTAGTACAATTCACCATCGTCGTTAATAAAATTAGTCCGGCGAAAAAGCTACGCTACTACAGTCTACAGCCACTGGTGAACGACTGAGGAGAAGAATGGCCAATAACATGAGGCCTCTTAATTCAATCTTGGCAACAGGTATATATATGTATATATATATCTCTCTCCTTAATTTGTTAGACTTTTCAAGTCAATATATTTAATTGAATGCATGTACAATCCATTATAATGTCTGACTGGGGCAACTAGTTAATTAGTTACGTAATCAAGTGATGTAATGCATACGCTTGCCAGTACTAGAAGGAAGATATTTTTATTTCAGAAATACTCTATCCGTAAAAAAAATTACTTATTAAATAAATAAAGTTGATAAATTAGTGGTGCTATTAAAAGAATAAATTATCTCTTATTAATATGTAAGAAAAATAGTATTGTGAAGTGAGAGATAATATATAGGTAAAGGATATTAAAGCAATAAAACTTCTGAATCTGTGAATTAATTGTAGTTAATAAGATATAATTAAAATGTTTTTTAGATAGAGAGGGTGTACACGATAACCTTAGAACGGCAGTCAAGCTTAATCGTAGGCAGATAGGTACCCAAACTGATTAATTTATCAGTCCCAGTACTGTTAACTTTAAATTGTCGTACGTTGACGCAGATAATATAACTACAGTAGCTTAATTGTCTGAAACTGAGAGCAGCAATTTCGGTTCACTTGACGCGCGCCATATGAATGATAATTACGGCCTTATTTCGAACCTACCATTTTCATAGAAATTAAAATTAATTCTTTTAAAATTTCTGCTGGTATGGCTTATGTGCTCGATCTAGGCCCTCTACTCTCTTCTCTTCTTCTGTAGGAATAATGAAATATACCATCGTTTCCTATCGGATCTCTCCTTTTCTATTTATTCGTGGAGAACTTCTATTTTGATTTGATTTGGTGTTCCTTTTCATTTTCAACAAAAGTTTGATTTTCTTTTTTATTTGAAAAAAGGGGGTTTGATCAGATTTGGTGTCAAACAAAAGCACCAGAAGGTAGATACCTACATTGGGCTTGGGCCCTCCTTTAATTTGGTTGCGATGGGCCTCAATTTCATCCGGCACATGAGACACATGCAACGACCGTACAAAGGCACATGCACTACAAACTTCCATTTTAAAAAATATATATGAAAATTATTTTAAATTCATTCATTAAGTTTTTTTCATAAAATTAATTCATTTAAATTCCTTAAATAAATATTATAAACTTAGTTTTATCTATAATGTATTGTCCAACTTGTGTTTTCCAGTTGGAAAATTTCCGGCCATGTCAAAACAATCCGAACGAGGCCTAGCCCAATTTGCACGTCGATCGGAGGATTACATTTGCCATGAACCAAATCTTGTAACAATAATCATATTCTACAAAAGTAATCTACATATAATTCCAAATAATCTACGAGCTAGCTAATTAAAAATGAGGAGGATTTTTGAGGAATTTAAGTTAATTAGCAAAAACATCATTGGTCGTCGTTCTCGTCGGTGACGAACTTGCCGGTTCCAGGGTTGATTGCGGCGAAGAAGAAGAAGAGGATGTTGAAGAGGAGGAGCGGCTCGATCTCGTTGATGGGGACGCCTGTCTCGATGTTGAGCTGCGCTAGGGCGCCCTTGCTGGTGATGATCTCGCCGATGAGGGAGAAGGCGATGCCTAGCTGGGCGAGGCGGCCCACGAAGAGCTCGTTGGCCTTGGTGAAGCCGAAGAGCGGGCCACCCTCGCTGAGACCCAGAGCGGCGCGGAAGCCCTTTCCGGGGGCGATGACGGCGCGCTCGATGCCGGTGGCCTCGTCGACGAAGCGACCGCGGTCGCCGAGCGCGCCGATGGCGCCGAGCAGCGTGAAGAGGATGAAGAAGAGAAGCAGTGGCTCGGCCTCGTAGATGGGGATGCCGGTCTCCAGGTTCAGCTGCGCCAGGATGCCTTTGCCGGTCACCGCCTCGCCAAGGAGAGAAGCCTGCAAATTAACTAATTTATTTATTTATTGCTTTTTTTTCAATGCAATGCAACGCAATGCAATGGAAGAAACCAATTAATTACCGCGAATCCCAGCATGGCGACCCTGCCGACGAACAGCTCGTTCTCCTTGGTGAAGCCGATGCCGCCCGACGTGCCGAAGATGCCGTCCTCCACGCGCGGCTTCTCCACCACCACCTTCTGCTTCGCCGGCGCCTTGGTCCTGCTCTTGAACAAGGCCACCACCAGCAGCTGCCTCTGCTTCAACGACGTAATCGACTTGGACGACGACGGCCGGCGAAGGCTGAGGCGAGGGGTGGCGCCAATGCCCACGCGCCCCAGGCCTGACACCACCATGGTCTGCTGCAGAGCCGCCATTATATTTCTTGGATGGATCGGACTTCGGAGTAGCTAGATTCTTAATAATTCCACAATATATGCAAGGCAAGCAAGAAAACTCGATCACTATGTATGTGTGCTCTTACTGTCTTGCTTGCTTGGACCAAATTTATACTGCTGATTGCTGATGGAGGTAGAGAGTTAGCTGCAGTTGTAACGCTCTCAAGCTGTGGAAAGGATGAGGTAGAGGGCAGCAAGGGCTAGGAAGCAGGCCACGTCGCTCACTTTGGATCCATCCATGCATTGCTCGTTTGGCTCGGCTTCAAGCATCATGTAATGTATCATTCAGAATGCTTGCATCCGTACAAACTGAAGGGGCAACATGCATGCCAAGTGCCAACATGGCCGCGTGTCCCTAATTTGCTTCACCGGTACCAGTTCATGGACGAGAGGGCTGAAAATTCCTCGTCCTCAAATATTGCAAGAAAGCTAAGCATCCATCCATATATCTTCTAGAAGGTTCTTGACTTTCCGCTAGTACATGTATCTACTGATTCCAGAAGATTTCAGTGAGAAAACAAGCAGGATAGGAGCGTGCACTTGTCTAATCGCTGAACGCTCATCTCACTGCTCAGACCACCGTCCGTTCTCCTGTTTGGACGATAGTAACTGATTTTCTTCTTCTCTCTCCACAAAGTAGTCTACTGTTGACTCCCAAGTCCAGAAACATATACTTGCTTACCGCTGAAATTTTGGTTGCTACCTTGTGAATTATTGTGCTCTGATCCAATCACTCCATCTCTCATTCACATACTTCACTATAATTTGTGTCGACGGGAAAATTTCTTCTTGCAGTAGCACATAAAGTTGGTATAAGTATTCCTTCGTGGTCGTCATATTTGGTTCCATGGTGTAGTGGTTAGCACTCCAGACTTTGAATCTGGCGACCTGGGTTCGAATCCCGGTGGGACCTTTTGCCCCCCAAAATTTTCCATTACTCATATTTCCATGGATCCTCAAGCAAGTCAAGGAAATTCGATCCTGAATCAATAGTCCAATTATCCCCCAAAAAAGAAACAAATTTCTGAAGCTACATGTGACATGTCACATAAAAAATCGTCATGATCTTCCACCCATCCTCGCCGGCGACTTGCTCCCTATCTCCTCCTTACCTTCCCTCCACCAGCATGGCTCGATATGATACATCGCCATCTTTTTGCATGCATCCCCAATATGGGTGCAACAATTAATGGAGGCCAGTGATTTGAACGAGCTTAATTGATCCATTCGTAGCACCTGGGTTAGCTAGCGTTGGTCTCGTGATGGCCTCGCGATGTGACCAACTGGAATAGCGGGATTCTTGATCTTCAAAGACACCCGCCGCACTGGTGTTGTCCATGTCCATCAAACCATGTGGCGCATGCTCGAGCTCCCTAATATATTCCTTCCATGATCCACCCATCCTCCATGTACTCCATCTCCATGAATTCAGTTTGTCGGCTTACGATTCGTAAAATAGCTCTTGATGACAATTTGATTGTTTACTACGAGCAAATGTATTCGTTTTTTTATAATAATGTGGAGTTGAGAACATATATAGTACCATCTCTATATATAACACAGTGTCTCCACTCCACTCGAGTGAGGCCATTGCATTGCATCGGATCGCATACATATGTAGTCGCGCGCATTGCCTGTTCGATCTCATCTGATCGAGTTTGAGTACCTGACACTGACAGTGTACTGCTCGGTGCATCTGCTTTTGCATGCAGGTTGAATGGGATGCCTCCACGGCGTCGTCTTCCACACTAAACATATATTATTGTTGGCCGGCCAATAAACTTGCTGGCGTCGTCCCTCTTTTTCTCAGCGCGCTTGAGATTTTTGAGAAACACTAGCAATCAGTAGCAACAGTGTGTGTCGCTGTCACACCACACGGTGATCAAGTGATGATTGATTTTTCAGCTACAGGTATAAATACATGGCTAGCTACAGCACAGAATCACAGATTGACTAACCTGATTCTCTTGCTTGGGTTCCCAGTTCCCAATTTTCTTTTCATTCACCAGTTGGGTGGGGCTCCTTTCATCGAAACGCACTCAAAATCTGGCTGGCTACATCTTGTTTGTGACTTCAATTAACTCCATGTTAAAAGTAACCTTGTATACATATCTGCGAGAGCATGCATGCAGGAAGGAAAAGGTGAAGGGCATGGGACATCTCGAACGTGCACATATCATGGGTCTGTCTGCTCTAACCATCCCTCATCCCTGCCCTCTCCAAACATTACTTCAACCACAGCTAACACAAACAGATCACTAGTTGCCAAAACACTGTCCTTCTGCACGCATGTCTAATAGACTTGAGACTTGAGAGTACAGAATTTTCACTTTCCTCAAGCTTGTTATTTTCTCTTGGTTTCAGACTAACAGTCATAGTAGGGCCATTTCAGTAGCCTTACAAGTACATGAATGAAGCAGAAGGTGTGTACACAAGGCCCATGAACAGAAACCACACTACGTACGTACGTAGGTTCAAGAAGCAACAAGAAAGAAATATGAATCTGCATTACATTACACAAAATGCAATGCTGCAGCTGACATAATTACTTTCTTTTTCTGCTTGTATATGTGGATGTATAATAAAATTCTGTGATTCCTTCAGTATTTACGTACCTCGATCCATGGATTGGATATTTGGACATCAAACGTCATGTACTTACAATAAACAAACGGATTATAGTCGTACATCTGTGTAGGCAGATTGAGCAATCCGGGCGGGCGGCCGGTCGGCGAGATCGATTAACTGATCACCATGCCGCCCGCTCGCCGCCGGGTGAGGCTCCAGATCCAGCTCCTCCCCCTCCCCTTGGATCGCTCAGCCGCCTTCTTGCCGTCGAGCCCCAGCTGGCACGCCGCCGCGCTGCCCGCCTTGCCGGACCTCTTCCACCGCGCCAGCTGCACCAGCCGTCCCACCACCTGCTTCCGCCACCGGGTCACGCCGCCCCGCTTCACGTGCTCCACCACCGCCGTCACCGTGGCCGCCTTATCTATATCTATCTTTTTGGCCACCGGAGCCGGAGGGGCGTCGCCGGCGGCGGTCTTGGCCTTCAGCTGGCTGTCACATGTGGCCTTGCCGTTGTCCTCGAACTTGATGGATATGAAAGAATCTTGTTTTTTGCATGAGTACGTAGTACGTACAACAAGAGACATGTACATACAATTTAGCGATTTCCCGATCGATTGAAAAGCAAGCAAGCAAGCATGGAAATTAAGGGAGGGGCCGAGTGGGTGTACCATCGAGGCTAGCAACGGAGGTTGTGTCGGCGTCGGAGTTGACGTCGACGTCGGGGCGGTGGTGACGGGAGGAGTCTATCAAATGATAAAAGCGTATCAACCTTCTTAGGCCGTTGTTACGTATTAATTTATATGCTGAGAACAGTCCTCAGCGTGGTGCATACATTGGATAGAAAACGTTGAGCAAAACAAGGAAACAAACTACCAGCGATGCTGAAACAAACTAACAGAATCAGCGATGCTTCTAGCTATGTTTTTATCTAATCTTATCATTTAGCACTCCCCCTCAATCACAGCTTGTTGAGGTTGAGATTAAACTTAAATTTCTGCATTTGACGAACAGTCAGATGTTTCGTGAATCCATCTGCTACTTATCTCCAGTTGGTATAAACTAAATTTCTAATTGTTTTCTTGCCACAATTTCTCTTACAAAACGATAATCAATCTCTATGTGTTTTGTTATTGCATGAAAGATTGGGTTAGCTGATAAATATATTGCACCCAAATTGTCACACCATAATCGAGCCACTTGTGACATTTGTATACGCAATTCTTCCAACAAAGATTGAACCCATATTATTTCTGCTGTTGCATTGACTAAGGCCTTATATTCAGACTCTGTACTTGAGCGCGATATTGTTGCTTATTTTCTTGCACTCCATGATACCAGATTAGACCCTAAGAATATAGCAAATCCACCGGTTGATCTTCTATCATCAGGACTTCCTGTCCAATCAGCATCAGAAAATGCACTCACTCTTGTTGACTGAGATCTTTCAATTTTCAGACCAAGTCCAGTTGTCCCGTGTATATATCTCAAAATTATTTTCACTGCTGTCCAATGCTCAGTTATTGGTGAATGCAAGAACTGACATACTTTGTTGACAAAGAAAACAATGTCAGTCTAGTAAGCATAAGATACTATAGAGCTCCTACCATACTCATGTACTCTATAGAATCCTTAGGTCCTAAAAGATTACCTTCATGAGCTGATAACTTTTCTAAGGTAGGTAAAGGAGTGCTAACAGGTTTGCAGTTTGCTATTCCAGCTCTTTTAAGTAGATCCGTTGCATATTTTCCTTGAGTAAGAAGAATACCTTCTTTTATCTTGTTTACTTCTATACCAAGGAAATAATGCAATTCCCCGAGATCCTTGAGTGCAAAATCTTGTTTAAGTCCTTTGAGTAAAGCTGTGGTAGCCTCCTATGTAGAACTAGCAACAATAATGTCATTCACATAAATAAAAATAAAGATAATTATGTTACCCTTATTGTAAAAGAATAGGGATGTATTTGCTTTTGAGGCCACAAAATCAAGGTCACATAGCTTTGTACTCAGCCGAGAATACCATGCTCTTGGTACCTGTTTGAGACCATAGAGGGACTTGTCCAACTTACAAATGAAATTTGGCTTGTCTTTATATTTGTACCCAGGAGGTCGTCTCATGTACACCTCTTCCTCCAGAACACCATGAAGAAACGCGTTCTGAACATCCAGTTGTCTAAGGCTCTATCCCTTGAAAACAACAAGAGATAAAATAATCCTTATGGTAGCAGCTTTTACCACAAGACTAAAGGTATCTTCATAATCTATTCCATATCTCTATTTAAATCCTTTTGCAACTAGACGAGCTTTGTAGCGATCTAAACTGCCATCGAATTTTCTTTTAATCTTATACACCCATTTGCAATCTATAATATTTCTGCATTTCTTTGGTGGAACAAGATACCACGTGTTATTATGCATCAAGGCTTTATAATCAATATCCATGGTATTTTTCCACTCTTTGTGAGCCAAAGTTTCTTCTAAATACTGAGGTTCACCAGTAGCTGTGAAAAAAGATTTTTTTATCATATCGAATAGTAAGATTTTTTATCATATCGAATAGTACCATCAGAATATACCTTTTGTTTGGAAATATCACTCTGTAGCCGAGTGTGTGGCCTTGGTGCAGCCACATCACATGGGCCGGCCACAGAAGATCCTCTAGGGGCATCACATGGGCCGGCCACAGAAGATCCGCTAGGAGCATGCATGTGCGGTTCTGTATGCATGTGTTGCTGCGCCTGGGCATGCGTGTGCGGTTCCGCATGCTGCTGTTGCGCCACAGGGTTCCATGCAGGAGAAAAAACCACCGCATGCTGCTGCTGCGCCATAGGATTCCGTGCCAAAACGGGTGATCTGCCCATCGCATGTTGCTGCGTCGCTGGAGTTGGCCCATGCGCTGTCGCTGGTGCAGGCTATGGTGCTGATTCTTGTTCGGTGGCAGCAGGAGATAGATCGGCACGGAATTCGGCAGTAGCAGGTGTCGACGCCTCAAGGTCCCCCATAGTGCTACTGCCGTGGTGATCTGCATGCTGCTGTCTCGCGTTGGTGCCACCAGAAGAAATTGCTATGGGTATCGGCGAGTGTCCTGTTAGCTGCTCATCAACCACGTTAGTTTCAGCAAGGTTAGAATTATTAGTCATGGGATTAAGCATAGGTGGGATTAAGCATAGGTGCACCCCTATCAGTATCAAAATTGAGGAGGACGAGTTCAGACCGAAGGTGAGCACTAGCGTTGGGATGTAACCGGGCAAAGGGAAAAATTGTTTCATCGAACACCACATCACGAGAAACATAGACTCGACTAGTGAAGATATCAAGACACTTAAATCTCTTGTGAATATTACTATATCCAATGAAGGCACATTGTTTTGAACGAAATTGAAGCTTTTTATCGTTATATGGCCTAAAATTAGGCCAACAAGCACATCCAAAAGTTTTTAAGGATGTATAGGACAATTTTTGATGGAAAAGATGTTCCAAAGGAGTAGAATACTCAATGACTTTGGTTGGTGTGCGATTAATGAGATAAGTGGCAGTGAGAAATGCTTCATCCTAAAATTTAAGAGGCATGGATGCATGAGCAAGAAGGGATAAACCAACTTCTACAATGTGCCTATGTTTTCTTTCGACAGCGTCATTTTGTTGATGAGTGTGAGGACATGGAACTCGATGAGTGATGCCTATCTTGGAAAACATGGACTGTAATTTCTCATATTCACCACCCCAGTAGGTTTGCATGGCTATGATTTTCCTATTAAACAGTCTTTCAACCAGATTCTAAAAATTATTGAAGATCTGAAATACATCAGATTTAAACTTAAGAAGATAAATCCAAGTGAACTTACTAAAGTCATCGATAAAACTGACATAGTATTTTTATTTGGACACACTGGATGACTTGGAAAAGGGTAACTGATGGTTGTTGGCCATCTGACAGGCATCATAGACTTCATGACTCAAACTCTGCCAAGTATGGCAATTTATTTGTGCTAATAACCTTTTGAACGATAGCTAAAGAAGGATGACCTAGTCGACTGTGCCATTTCACAAAAGAAGGTCTGATGGCTCCAAGGACTTGTTTTGACGTAGACTCCAAAGGATAGAGGCCATTGCGACATCGTCCTCTAAGCAGAATATTCTTCGTTTGCCGATCCTTTGATTCGGGTAAACTTCTAGATAAGCAAAATTATCATATATAAAGCGACAAACATAAATGAGATTTTTCATGGCCTTTGGAGCATATAAAACATTGTTCAGATGTAAATCATGACTAGGGGTGCGTATAGTGGTATGTCCAGTATGACTAATATCCATACCTGATCCGTTTGCCGTGTGAATCTGATCTCTTCCATTGTATTTCTCCGAGTGTCTAGCTTGTCCAATTCGCTAGTAATGTGATCGGTTGCACCAGTATCTAGGTACTAGTTTGTATCAACACCATAAGCATGAGTAGCCGCAGCAGTAGTCTTGACATCGGGAGCAACAAAATCCTCATCAAACCTGTGCCAACAATCAATAACAGTGTGACCAACTTTACCACAGAGTTGGCATGTAGGTCGCTTCCCTCCATATTGATTGCTGCGACCTCCTCCGGGGCTGTTACCACCATCACGGCCACGACCACGTCCGCGACCACGGCCTGCTCCACCACGGCTTGAGGATCCACGTCCACCACAACGCGCCATATTTGCCTGATGTCTGGATTGGCGCAGGTTGTGATGATTTTCAAAGCTGAGGAGTTGAGAATACAGTTCTGCCACTATTACTGATTCTGATCTGCCGACGACTGAAGTCACAACTGATTCATAGATCTCGTAAAGACCGGCAAGGATGTAGCCGGCCATATCTTCATCGTCCATCGACTTCCCCGCGGATGCCATTTCATCGCCAAGTGACTTCATTCTGGACATGTACTCGGCAACCGTCATGTTGCCCTTTGTGGTAGTTGCAAGAGCAATACGCATATTCATAGATCATGCCCACGTTTACGCTAAGAATATCTCGTTGATGGCCTTCCAGACTTGTGCAGTGGTATTCAGGTTTACCACTTGCGTGAGCACCTCCCTGGACACCGTCGAAAGGAGGAAGCCAAGTAATTGCTGATCTGCAACAACCCATGCGTTATAAGCTGGATTGGCTGTCTGCACCGTGCTATCGCCATCGTTGGCGCTAATCCATGGCTTGGGGATCACCATTGTGTTGGTGAGAAAAATTTCCATCCGTGCGCCACGGACGGCAGGAAGTATTTGGGCCTTCCAAAGAAGAAAATTTATCTTTGACAATTTCTCCGTGACCACCTGGCCAAAGAATGGGTTGGCACTGGTAGCTCCGACGGATGAATTTGTCATGGCCGCTTGCTTTCCGCCGGTGATCAGATTAGATTGTTCTAGATGTTTTGTGGAGGAATGGCTCGGATACCATATCAAATGGTAAAAGCGTATCAACCTTCTCAGGCCGCTGTTACGTGTTAATTTATATGCTGAGAACAGCCCTCAGTGTGGCGCATACATCAAATAAAAAACGTTGAGCAAAACAAGGAAACAAACTACCAGCGATACTGAAACAAACTAACAGAACCAACGATGCTTCTAGCTACGTTCTTATCTAATCTTATCATCTAACAGAGTCGAGGCGCTGGAGGAAGCTGGAGCCGAGCGCGAAGACCTTGGGGAGGGAGATGATGCTGGTCTTGCCGCAGAGCGGTCTGTCGGCCGGGTCATCGGCGGGCGAGGTCTTGGAGGGGAGGAGGATGAGGAGGCGCTCCCGGAGGCAGTGGGCACAGACGCCAACGACGAGCTCCCGGGGATGGAAGTGGCAGAAGAGGCTGTCGCCTCCTCCGCAGCTATGGGTGACGTTCATGGTTGCTTGATCGATATATCTTCTTCTCTGCTAGCTAATGCAGTAGCTGATTATCGGAGTAGATAGCTAATTAAGTTCTGTAGCTCGAGCTGCAAGCAGATTAGCGTATGCTATTGCTGCTGCTAGCTTAATTAGCTATATATGCAATGTGCGCAACTGGAAGCTTATGATGACGCAACTACCAGCGTTGAAGGCCTCCATCAATTTGCAAGAGTATTAGGTTTAATACTAGCATCAATATTACCAGTACTAGTCATTAGGTGACTAATCACTAGTTCTGTCACTCACCTCACACTTTGAAAATGGGCAATTGCATTCTGTTATTGTTAACAAATTATGATAGTGAATGGATGGATGGATGGATGGATGATTGATGGAACAATAGGTGATGGAGCTGGTCAATCAATCGTTTCGCATTGGGTTGAGGTCCAGTTTTGATGGAGAAGAAAAAGACCACCTAGCATCAGATCGATTAATGAATTAACTACTTGATCCCTAGTTAGATATTAGTTAATCCATTCTGTAAGTAGCATATATTTGCGATGGCCTTCAACTAACTCATTCGATCGTTTTTCGTTTACACCACTTAAGAAAACGCGATGCACGTACGTCCCTCTGTATTTTTAGGGAGGAGGCACCGAGGTCCCTTGCTCATATTCCACTCGTTTATTTAATTTCCACGATTGTTTTATTAATTGTATCATGTCCTGTCATGTCATGTGTTTGATATATATTTCATGCCCCACCTATTTATGTCTGTCGTAGGTGTTTGTAAAGTGAAACTAGTGGAGAGATCAAATTAATTTAAGAAGACAGACTCCGGCCGTCTGTCATCTTAACACAGTAGATCCTAAATCGTGCTAAAGGAGGAGGAATAATTATTTTTCCTAAAAGATTGTATTTGACTTAGCGAGCCAATAAAAAATTTAGCTACTCAAACATACTTAACTTTGGAAATTTTAGGTACTCAAATAGACTTAAGTTTGAAATTAAATTCTAGCGATTGGCATGATTGGATTGCTAACTTATTAGCATCTTCTTCATCTCGGATCTTCCTTAATATCTTCTCGAGCGACCAGAATCAGCATCATCGAGGTTTATGTCAGGGAGATCCGTTGTCCTCTTTCCTTTTTATCTTGGCCATCAATCCTCTATAGAAAATTCTAGAGAAAGCGACGGAATGGGGTATCCTCGAGCCAATCCTCAATTGCAACATATCCTCAACCTGTGTCTCTCTCTATGCAAACAATGCGATGATCTTCTCCCAGCCAGCCAAAGAGGACATTGATGCCCTTTCTGTCATCCTTTGGAACTTCAGCCTGGCTTCAGGATTAGTTGTTAATATTTTAAAAAGCTAAGTTATTCTGATCTGCTGTGATGAGTGCAAGGCTTTCCCGCAACAGTGACATGCTTTACTCTAAAATACCTCGGTCTTCCTCTCTCTATTAATCAGCTCCGTCATGCCGATCTTCAGTTCATTGATGACAAGGTCGCTAACCGCCTTTCAGTTTGGAGGGGCAAAATGTTATCTCAAAGCGGCCTTCTGACCCTCGCCAATCTTCAGTTCATTGATGATAGGGTCGCTAATCGCCTTTCGGCCTGGAGGGGCAAAATGTTATCTCAAAGCGATCGTTTGACCCTCGTCAAATCTGTTTTGTCCTCGATTTCCATCTATTTCTTGACTAATATCAGAGTGCCCAAATATATCTTAGCGAGCATTGATAAAAAGAGGCGTCGTTTACTTTGGGGTTACTCTCAGCTAATCACGAGAGGTAAATGCAAGGTCAACTAGAAGCGTGTTTGTCGTCCTACCACCTAGGGGTCCTAGACCTCGATCGCTTTGCTTGTGCCTTAAGGCTTCGGTGGCTATGGCAAACCTAGCACTCTGCCCAGAATCCTTTGATTGGTGCTGAAACACCTTGTGATGACATTGATAGAGACTTGTTTGCCACCTTGACATCAGTAACGGTGAGAAATGGGAGGAGAGCTCAATTTTGGGAATCATCTTGGCTAATTGAGCGGCGGCCGAAAGATCTTGCTCCAGCTATATACAATATTGCGCGACGAAAGAGTATGATCGTTTTTGTAGCCCTTCAGAATAGGTCCATGACCTTAGTACCGCAAGCCCACCTCTATCTTCACAAGCTTTAGGCGAATTCGTTGGCCTTTGGACTAGGGTGTCCTCAATGCAGCTTCAAGCCGAGCTTGAAGACAGGATCACCTGCACCGTGCACAAATCGAGGATCTACACTGCTCATTCAGCTTATCTCGCTCAATTTAATGGCTCAATCATTTCGAACTTCATTAAGGTAATTTGGAAAGCCTAGCCCCACCGAAGTGTAAATTATTTGCTTGGCTTACTATTCAGAATAGGCTCTAGATCTCGGATCGGCTTACAGCTCGAGGTTGGGCACACCAACCGACCTGTGTTCTATGCCGACAAGAGCCAGAGACAGCTTGGCATATTTTTAGCAAATGCAGATTCTCTAGAAGGATATGGTCAGTCATGGTAGATTGGTCCGGGTTCACTTCGCTAAAGCCCCCGACGGACCCTGCACCAACTGATACCTCGATTATAAGATGGTGGGAGCAAATCATCTTAAGGCCAGGTCAAGCAAAGAAAGCAACATTCTCCTTAGTGATCTTTGTGGCTTAGAAAATATTGATGGAACGAAATGCTAGGATCTTTCAGCACATCGATTCTGGTCTCCTTATCTCGTTCGAAAGATCAAAGAGAAAGCAAGATCTTGGTGCGAGGCAGGAACAAAATGTTTGTTGGCACTTAGCTAGCCCTCCCCCTCTCTCCTCTTGTCCCCCTTTTCTTTCACACGTCTTATACATTCTATTCTTATAATAAATAAATCCGATAGTTCTCCTACTGTTTCTTTAAAAAAAGGAATTCAATTCTAGCCTAGGATTGAAAAACTCTTAAAAAATGAAACAGAGTTAGAAACAGAGATAATCGATCGGCAAAGGAAGGAAGGGGAAAGGAAAAAAAGCGAATAAATTCAAGCTAAGAATGCTTGCATTATTTTGGCGCGTGAACATGAATGTGTTTATTGGAGAGAAGCTAGGACGGAAAGAAAGGGGAAAAAGGAGCACGAGACCGTGACTATAAAGATGATGAGAGATGTCGCCACATGCACATGGGCTGTGGGTGCCATTTCCGTGCATCCGCCTATGTATACAGTCAGCCAAAATTATATGATGGGAACTGAGCTAACTATTTCTAACAAATTATTCAATTTTTTTTTAAAAAAATTATAGCATTTAATATTATTCAAAAAAAAAAGATTTTTGCGTAGGATAGTAGGGCTTAATCTCTACTGTACAAATCATGTCGTCGCCCCTGAATATAGTGACATATGTGCGTCCAATTTGCCCAAATAATCTGGGTCCTCCACCTCCCGACTGGGTAATTCCATCTCTGCTCTCCAGCACAGCACAGCACAGCACAGCAGAGCTAGCTAAAACATAATATGTACATTGATCAAAGCTTTTTTTTTTTTTTGGGGGGGGGGGGGACTAAGTGAGGGATGGATGGATAGATCATGGGTTGGCTGAGCGAAATTGCGAGCGGAGCAGCGCACGCATGGTCCGTCTCCATCACATGCACCAACGTAGTCGTAGAATGCTTTGAAGTGGAACCCAGTAGTCCAACCCCAAGAGGATCAGATCAGTACAAGTCGACTTCCAGTTCCAGCATGCATCCTTGTACTTCCACCTCTCTAGATGCAAGCTAGCTAGCTTTGCATCTCCCCCTCCTCTAAAAACTGGATGAAAGAGCTTGCACGCTTGTGACTTATAGGCTGCTCTTCTCACACACAGCCACAGCAGCTGGGACCTGGCTGAGCTGCCCACATAGATACATGGTCAAACATCAAACAAAGAGTCAAAGACTACCTTTCAAGGTCCCTTTTTTATCCCAAAAATGTAAGGTTTTTTCATCTATGCATCTATTGTAAATTTAAAGCATGTGCATAACCTGCACACTGGGCAGGGTATGCATGACTAGAGGCGATTATAAGTTTCATAAAAGAAGAAGAAAAAGAAAAATCTCATCTTCTCCCATCTCCTTCCTGGACTGTACTCCACTGGTGCAGAATTGCATATGCCCATAACCTAAATCAACAGGACAGAGCATGACTGCACGCACGCACGCACCGCAATGGCAAACGCCAACAGCATTTAACAAAACCAAGCTGGGGGCCATCACAAATGCTTGTCTTGGGAGTTGTTAAGACATCGGATGGATCTTCTCATTGGACATGAGCAGGGTCAAACAAACCACATCTCGACCGCACCTGTCAGGATCACATTCGACAACGGACAGAATCCCTGTACCCAACCCCATATAGGCACCAGTCAGGTCAAAGATACTAGCGCTCACTCGTACAGCAGCTTCCTTGTGAATCCCTGTACCCAACCCCATAGGCACCAGTCAGTCAGTCGCTGAGCCAGCGATATCACACAAGAACACTTACATATATGCTGCTGTTGTAAATCTTCATATTATTCATGAGCGATGTATGCAGGAATCTTGCAGAATGTGCTGTTGCTGCGCATTAGTCATTTCCATCCAAATATCCGATTGAGCTGTACCAGGCGCGCTGATGGTGCAGTCTGAATTTATACACTGTTGTAATCTACAGTTCCATCTCTCTTGTTAGGTTGGCGGAGTGGAATCAAGTGATTATTGTTAGTTTCCGTGCAGACAGTCATATCTGCTTGATGAGCTGTATGGTAACAAAGCAACTTACAAAGCAAAGCAGGAGCAGGCAGCAGACAATGGTTAGACGAATAAGATTATCGTTTGCAACACTTTGCGGTAAAAGAAGTAAGAGCTATTCAGCTACTAGAAACCCGTCCATATTGGTATCATCTGATTTCTGGGTAGGACATATCACTAGACCAGCATGGAATTGTGACTCCCGGGGATATAAAATTGTTACTACACCACAACATACAAAACAATGAGCGATCAATCAACTTCAGCATGCCAGCTTCCCATGGTCCAGGATAACAGTAAGCTGAAGCAAAATGTAGGAGCTTAGTACACGAACATGGTTCATAACGATTTCCCAAGCTCAGACAATGGCAGGTCCCACAAGTTAATTATCTCTGGGAAATGAAAAGGAGTTAGTAAAGTGGTTATTATGAGTAAAACATAGAAGAAATTGGCTTATGCACTCTAACAGTTGTTGCAAAGGAAAATGGAAAATCCACATGTTTCTTCAGCATTTCGGTCCCAAAAGTAGGTTCAGTTAATGAACCAGGGGACTGGAATTGATCTCAATGTGTTGGCTTAAATTAGCGAAAATGGAGTACACAGGGAAGCATGACTGTGTATTAATGAACTAGTCACTGAGTAGGCAAAAGAATATTGGTCAATGAATGGGAGGACTCAACCGCTGTGGTGCATCAAACCATCTAGATTCATGCAGGTAGTATAAAAAGGTACAGATTAAGCAGAAAAGGTAGTAAGCATGTCTGGTAAATATATTTTTCTGTATGGAAATGGGAGGATGATTAGTACAAAAACAAGATAGTATACATCACCACAGTGCAAACAAAAATCATTTTATCAGTAATAATCAACAGGAATTAACGTGAACCAGACCAACAAACGACCAATATTGCCAGCATTTTAATGTCTATCCTTGGGTTCACTGCATTGGCATATATCATGTATTTGTGAAGACATGCATAGTTTGACCGAGGAAACACTGGCTAAAAACTGAAGAAAATCCAGCTAAATCTCATGCACGTATATTCAGCATTTCAGTATCATATTAGATAGCCAGGAGCTTGGATACATCCATTGTTATCTATTTTTGACTAAATTTCAAACTCAATTGTGAAGAACTAAATTCTGATGTGTTTGTTATTAGTGCGACTAAAACATCAATGTTAATGTTTAATCATCAATATATAACACACAGCAGGAACTTCTAAGTTGTAGGAACAAAATAATGTGGAGGATGTATGCCCCAGTCTCCCAGATCAAGTGTTTGTGATAATATAAGAAGTTCAACTAGATATGAAGCCACATGTACAAGTTCCAATAAATCAAACAAGCATATGTTGAAAGGAAAACTCCACAATTCAAGAAGCAGGAGAGCATACCTAATGGTATTTTGTCAAAAAGCAATATACAACATATCATCATCAGTGGGAATTCCCTGAAATATGGAAAATGTTGTTATAATATCTTAAGCGACAAGGGAAATTACAAGAGAGAAATGCAATATTTATGGAAGGAGCATAATAACAGAAAATGCAACATCAGCAAATGCCAACTCCTAATTCACTTCTCTGGTCAGATGCTATACTTTCTGCAAGAAAAGTATCGGCTGAAACAAGGATGAGTGCCAGGTTTCTAAACAGCCATCTCACCTGTGAAATAGTACCACCCCTTCCAGTCCACCCATTTTCAAAGCCTGGTGTAACCGATGAAGAAACAAGTGCTGGGATGTTAATCTGAGGATGGTCAGGAATACTCAAAGTTTGCTGGTCTTGAGAACACATATGATGCGGTGGAACATTATCCATGTGCTTAGGTAACATGTCACTTCTGTATGGTGAACATGCTCAAGTGTGAAGGATTTTCCTCTCCCCCTTCAGACTATAACAAAAAGAATCTAAAAAGGGCTTACTTGGATTCTAAAAACTGTATCATATCAGGCTGCTCATCATAATCATCTTCCAGATTGATTACATGAACCATTCGCGCAATGCCCTGATTGTGAAGTGTACCTTGTCCATCTGCAGCCTGGTCTAATTGCATCTGACCTTCCTTTAACCGACCACTATATGCTGCCTGTTTATCTGCACCATTATTTAGAAGTATTTGCTCACTGCTCAGATCATAATTATTCAAATCATGCACACCCATAACATGATTTATAAGCATTTGCTCATTCTTTATTGGGTGATCATCATCTGAATGTTCACCAGCACCATGATCAAGCAGTACCTGTTCTCCATTCATATGGTAATTGTCCAAAGCTTGTACAGAGGTGCCCTGCCCCTGATTCAGAAGAATCTGCTCCGTTTCCATCTCGTGTTTATGATACTTGTGTTCATCTGCACACTGCTTTAGAAGCATTTCCTCATTGTTCAGAAGGTAATTATTGAAACCATGCACATCCATGCCATGATTTATATGCATCTCGTCATCCTCCAATTGGTGATTATCAAGTCCATGTTCATCAGCTGTCTGATTTCCGATCCTTTGCTCATTGTTCAAATCATATTTATTGAAATCATGTGTACCAATACTCTGATTTAGAAGCAATTGTGCATCCTCCACCTGGTGGTTATCTACTGCATGTTCACCTTGACCTTGAGTTCCTGAAGCTCCACAGTTTGCTCTTTGGCTCATCTGACCAACTAAATCAGGTACAGAATCACAACCATCATCTAAAGGTGGATCACTGGAAATTCCAGCCATTTCACAGTTTTCTTGAGATTCAACAACATTGAGATCAAAAATCCCATACCAAGCTGGCAGCTCTTGTTCATCTTTGCTAAGGTCACCAACATTAGTTTTAACTTCACTTTGCAGAGACTCCACTCCATCTCTAATTTCCTCAGCCACTGGTTCTAGCAAACATGCATCCCTGGACGATTCAGGAGCCTCCATGCCCCCCTCAGCATCGCTGAACTGCGACTGCCTACTCACCGGTTCCTCATCAGATTCCGACAGATGAACATCATCCAAATTGGAACTGGACAGTTGATGTTTGGTGACGTTTATTTCACCAACATCTGCATCATTCGAGCCAACATCTGCGTTTTCACCATTCTCATCCCCACAGTTATCTTGACCATGATCGAACCCAATGATCTCTGGCTCCAGCTCTGTGTCTTCTGTGGATGTAGCTTGGCTGGCATCCTCGTTCGTCTCCACAACCACCACTGAACGAGGAGGTGCCTTCAGATCCCTTGGCACATCATCAGTGTCATCGAAGTCCAGATCACCGTCATGCACAATGACAGGCTCTGACACATTGGTGTGATCCAGATCGCCGCTGCCTGCTCGCCAATCCGAATCCCTCCGGCTGCCGAGGTTAGAGCTCCTCGTCCTCGTTCTGCTCCTGCTCCTGCTTCTCCGCCTTCGATCCACTCTGCCATCACTGGAGGCCCGGCGGTCGTTTTGTGAATAGGATCGTGACATGGTTGGCCTCCTTTGCTCGTCGTACTCATGGCTCCGGCGGCCACCCGGATCGACGCCGCCGCCTCCATCGTTATACTTACGCCTCTCGTCAAAGCTGTGGCTCCTCTTGTCCCACCCCGATCTACGGGATAGCCTGTCATCGTCCCGTTTGTCGCGGCCCCAGTCTGCAGCACCTTCATTCCGCCGCCACCTCGGGTCGTCGTCATGGTACGTGTCGTCCCGCTTCCTGGCGTAGCCGCCGGCAGCGGGGGGCTCGGGGCGGGAGCTGGGGTTGTGCTTTGGGTCCTCCCTGGCCTGGAGAAGGTGCTCGGGAAGGACACCCTGGGCGACCAGGTAGTGGGCGGCGAGGCGGCCGACCTCGAGAAGGATGTCGGCGCGCGAACGGCGGT
>KE373107.1:17201-27737 GCA_000418225.1 Zizania latifolia | reverse complement strand
GGGCGAGGGGTTTGTCTGTCCCGTCGACTCCCCTCCGCTCCCTCTTCCCTCTCTAAATACGCCTCGCTACTCATATTTGTATCAAATAACTATATTGCTTTTATTGATTCAATATAAGTCAATTTATTTATAAGAAGGTATTATTTATTTATAGGAAAATTATTGTAAAAAAGATAAAAAAATGTTTAGATGCTCTAAAGAAACTTATATTTAGAGAGAGCTAAAAACAAAAGGATAAATCATTAAATGTACATTTTTAGTAATTATAATAGCAAACCCATAAAATACGTATACATGTTTGTCTGCAAAATGATTCGGAATTTTATAGTTTAATTAGTTTGCAAATGTGAGGTGCTAATGCCCTTGTTGAGACAGTATAAAGTAATTCATGATTATAATTATTAGATAATCAGAAAGATATACGGGTCTTTTTAATTGTTAGTTATGAGATTGATTTTAATTATTATTTAAGATAATTATATTTTTTTGTTTAACTCATAATTCAGTATAAACTGACAATAAGTTGTGTTAGAGGCCTAAAGCTCTTTGTATACATGCATGGTAATTGCTACTGTGAACTGTTCACGTGTATAAGACGAACAATGAGGTGCTTCACCTATGTTGCGTGATTTCTAAAGATTTTTTATCTCTCTCTCAAGAAACCTTTGGATCTCATGGAAACCAAGTGAATCATGTGAAACTCTTATGTTTTGGCAGTATTTTGCATAAATATTTTGACAATTTCTATGCTTCTAGCGATATTGACTTCATAGTAAGGTGTAAACGTGCGGCTATTACGGTTGTCCATTTGAAATTTCAGTAGGCATCTTAAAACTATTATTGGACATGAGGAGTAGTAATCCGTCAAAGTCAAACTTTTGATGGAACGACTATACAATAGAAATTTAGTATGTATGCATGCCCACTTGCCTGTTCAAAAACATAAGACTTATGTACATTAAAAATCAATCTTTTTAACTTTTAAAAACATAATTGAGCTATAAACTTGTATTTTTGGTATGCATCTAATATAACTCAATTCATATGTGAAAATGGATTAATATGATATTAGTTTTGTAGATATTGATGATATATTGTAAAAAATTATATGTCAAAAACTTATTATACACACTATATTTAGGAGAAATGAGAAGATGGGCTAATTTAGATTGCTCGTGAGTAGTAGCAAACAGTACACTCCATTAAAATACCAAAGTGATCAAAATTTTAGTGATGCATAATTATCTATCTCAGGGAAACATGATTTTAACATTATGCCGGGCATTAGTTTTAGCTTTACCAGGTTTGTGTAAACTCAGCGTCACCAGAAAAAAACAATTGATAGAGCATGAAACGAGACAATTCCGGTGGCCGCCACGCCGGTGAACAACTCTGAACACGTGGCTGAATTGGCTCCGTCTCCTGCAGCCACGTGTGGTCAAAGTCACATTATTTTGGTCAGGCGTGTCACTGACACCTGCGCCAGGGTGTCCACACAAGAACCAACAATCCCTCTAACTCTTAGATGTCACCAATCTATTCTGTTTTGTTTACTTAACCCCAAACACGACGGCTAAGCTGATGGATGTGCGGTTCGGTTTGGATGCCGATGCCGGCCAGCCTTTCATCATTTTCATCTTAACTAATTAAGCAACCAACAGACAGACAGACAGATCGATCGTCAGCTACGATACGAAGCAACAGATTAAACCGATGGATGATACTAACGTTGCTACTGACAACTAATGAGTTGTACAGCTGCTAATTAAGTATTAAAGGTAGATTGAACCACAACATAAATGACCCACATGATATACAATCATGATTGTATAACGTATCTAATCAGTCGGATATATCATTCTGATTGGCGTTAGAGCTTCGTAATGTCCAGGTATAGCCTTCAATTTTCATAACCAGCGAATCATCTTATATGCCTACGGCCTACCTCACCGAGGCACAACTGGGCGAAGAGGTCTGGTCAGCGGTGGGTTGGGCACACGGGCCAGTCGGTAGCTAGCCAAGATAGATAGCTGTTGCTGTCTGAAAGCTCAACATCTCCATCATCTACCCCTCTCAAACCATCACACAGCTAAGGCCATTCTCTGCTCTCAAGACTTTTTAAGCCCAACATACAAGGAATCCAACACCAACAGTATCTATGGGAGATTTCACATGTTTACCTCTCTTACAAACATCTGCACTTGAATCCTTTTTACATGTCTAACAAGCACGCCGGGAAACAACTACGCATGTACACAAGACATTCTCCTATCCTAAAATAACATACACTCTGAGGCTTAGGGCCTCGGTACACTAGACTGCTTTCTGATCACTATTCTACTGATCTATTCGCATGCCAGCTTGGTGTCGAAGCTGGTCAAACAGATTGCAAAAGCCTGAAAAGCTGACAGCGGGTACCGGTAATCCATGGTAAACATATCCTTTGCGACTTTGCCGAATTGCAAGATCACAGTATCATGGTTGGACGACGACGAGCTGGATGGCTGGGAAGACCGAGTCTGATGTTGTGCAGCCTGCCCTGCCTGCGACGGTTCAGAAGCAGCTCCAGAAGCTGGTTGAGGCGCAGCAGCTATCAGCTGGAAGTTCTTGACTGAAGCCACTGTCACACGGCCACGGAAGTTGAGGCACCAGCATTGCAGCTGCTCATGCCACCTTGGTGCTTTGTTCCGGAGAACTAAAGGCCTCTCCTTCTCCACATCATCGCCATCTTGCAGAGTCCCTCCCCCAAACTCGGAGAAGCAAGAGCTACTGAAGTCTATCGAATGATCGGTGGTTGAGTACTTGGAGAAGGAAGTTGTCGTGCTGCTGCGGAAGGACTCCTCGAATAACCTCGGGAGAAGCTCTTTAGGTTGGCCAGGCACAATGCCACCAGGCTCTACCGCTGATGCTGGGATGGAATGCATAGCGCATTGCATCCGCCTTGGTCCCCGGGTTCCGAGCACATTTAGCTCATAATTCACCTGTATGATAGGATAACTACCAGTAGGAACTTTTGGGGAAACTTTCCTAGAGGAGAATCGGTGGCTCGACCGTTCTTGTGAGCAAAGTGTCCCAGCATTGTATGGAGGCTGCGTGTCGTAGATGATGAATTTGGTGCCAATGAAATTTGACCTGCAATACCATGGCATATGTCAAATTCTTATGCATGTATCTGTGACCAAAGTGGTGTGTGTGCCGTGTGGCAATGTGTGTACAGGAAGATTGATGTTAAAGGATTGAAGGAACTTTACCTCAACTTCCCAATGTAGCCATTACTTGATCTGGAGATATTTTTAGAATCCACAGAAATGATGTAGTCAGTGTGTGATGTTCGCCGTCTTCTTTTAGCAGCTAATAGGAATTTTCCAGTCTCATCAAGCACGGCTGCAAGATGCAATTAAAACAGTTGGTGCTATGTCTAATTTTCTCTTTCATATACAGCCCAAAGCAATGTACCAAGTTATCTGAAATTGTTGTAGGCAGTCTCTAACTTTTATCATAGGGGAAGACATTTATACAACATAAAACATTGAACTATGGTACATCACACATTTATTTGAACTTACAATAATGTTGTGTGCGAGGTACCAAAACAGCATAATTAGATGTAGGAAAGAACAGCAGTGGCAACCCTATGAATTAAATGATATCATTGAATAGATATATCTGCATAGCTGCAATATCTACATTCCAGGATATATTGCTTTCAAAGAGACAATGGGGCTAGTACATGTCATTTATACAAACATAGTAGCAATCAATGGACGGGTAGAAATTTGGGAAGATTGAACTAAAGGCACCAATTACCATATCGCTTACAGTACACATGATAATAAACAAATTCTTTTCAAGCATTCAAACAAGATCACTTCATTACAGTAAGATGCATTGATTTATACTACTGCTCTATTCGCTTCCAGTATTTTTTGCTTTTGGACAGATTGAAACTTAACCATATTTTCAAAATACTAAAAATGACCACCAAAGTTCTACTGTACTATGAATTAAGTTGAAAAATGGTTATACAAGCAGGAGTTTTTACACAGGAACAGATAAAGATTGCAACTTGATGTGAGGATAAGGATTGACCAAGTAAAAGAGTAACAATTCTGTACTGCCCAATTTATCTGCTGAACAGGCATATCTATTCTAATACCCCTCTGTCCCAAAATATAAGGTGTATAAGTTTTTGCACGGTCATCAATATAGAACTTTGACCATTGATTTCTTTTACTATCATTAACAACTACAAAGTTAATATCATATGAAAGTACTTTCAAATATGAGTCAAACTATATAACATGTATAACACTGAACTCATATGATTTTAGCTTAATTAAATTAAAAGTTATAAATGTTTACTTTCCTAAAAACGTGGGCGTATTATATTTTGGGACAGAGAAAGCATTGAAAAAATTGTGTTCATTAGGACATCAAAATTACAGATACATACCAGAGCTAAGGCACAGATAGAGATGATATGTCAGTTTTGATTTATCCCTTTTTATGAAACATTGGATTACTCCATCACGAGGTCCAGGCTGTGCATGAGAGATACAACCAATTGTCAAACAATACAGGGGAAATCGGTATGGTAATTGGAAAACAGGTGATGCATAAGATGTAAATGTAATCCTAATCCTCACTAACATAACATAAGTCAGCCACAAAATCCTGAGGTTCAAAATTTGTTCAGTGCCCAGCGCCCAGCGCCCATGGAGCAGGCAACACAAGTATATCACCTCTTTGTCTACAGCAGTTCTGCTCTCATTTCTTACAGAGGAGTTAACCCAGAAGTACTATGCATTGGACCAAATGGCATTGCTGTATACTAGTGTAACCCAATGTAAACTAGCAGCATGGTATTAAATTGAAGGTTGGGGTATTAAATTGTAGCTACTTGTTATTGATTTATCGTACTCAGTCGTTACCTGCTTAAGAGACACTGGAAACGTAAGCTTTCCACAAAATTCTGGATTCCTCACTATATCCTTGCACATGTCTCTCCAAGTAGTACAAACAGAAGCACAAGCAACAACATCCTTGCGGGATGGCCAAGTGCAATCATCTTCCTCCAACCTTCTCATCACATCACGAAGTAATTCAGGAGGAAGACTAGCCCACTTGCTTTGCTGAATTATCACAGGCCTATCATGAAGCTCACTTGACGATCCAATAGACTTCCCTCTGTGATGGCCAGAAAGGCCTGGGATGCCTGAAATTCTCACCTCAAAACCCCGCTTTGTTAAGGCCCCAAAGCTCTCCCTAAAATCACGAACTATGCTGCAGAAAGACATCTCCAAATGTGATGCAAATCTGGAGTAAGCAACCACAACTCACGACAACTGCAAAATATGCAATTAACAAGTAGCACAGTCATCAAAATCTGATGTAATAAGCTCAGAGTCACTGACAATGGACAATATAAAACATAGCATAGATTCTCTTACATTCTGTTCCTATGTGTTGATCAATCTTCTGGATGCATCACAGCCAAAGAACATCACAGAAGTACCCTGGAACAGTAGTAGTAATGGTAAAAAAGCAGACTTTCAGGAATTATACCTTTTAATTAGCTATGCTGAAGGCTCAAGAGCGATTGTTTGTGTGTATGGACACATGCTACCATGTTGAGATATATAAAAATAATAACAATGATTCAGTGACATGGCATGCCATTTTCTAACGTGTGATGAAAGTCAATCCCAATACAAAGTATAATATTCCCATTTGAATAATCTAGGGCTTTGCCTAGGACCAGTGGACCAGGGGCCGACCTAACGTGGGGGCATGGGGGTTGAGCTGAACCCCCAGATTTTTGTTGTTTTGTTTTTGTGAAACGGACTGCTGTTAGTACTGCACCAGGCATCAGCATCAAAGAAATCAAGAAGAAACTGGATGGGTGAATTGAATGGCAAGAAACCCCAAGCCCGGATGGATCTCCAATCAACGCAGGCCGAGGAAGTGGTGCGGAGGAAGGAGAGCTGAGAGAGGAGAACGAATACCTTCAACTCGATTCGAACCGAGATGGAGGCCGGCAGGACCGCCGCTCCAAACCTGCTCGCCGGCCGTGAGAGCCAGGAGTCCGCACAGGGAAGAAGAGGCCGGGGCGGGGTCGAGAAGGGGAGGCGGCCGTCAGCTCGTCACAGCGTGGCCGCTCGCGCTTCCGCGTTCCGACGGTGCGGATGGAGAGAGAGAGAGTGATGCAGTGACGGAAGGCGTACTGATGAGGGAGGGGAGAAATATAACAAGGGACAGGGGCATTTTCGTAAATTTAGAATTTATCAGTTGTTTTTTTGCAACCAAAATTCGTGTTACTGCTAACACTGCATTTCTTTATCACACCGGTAGCCGATAAGCAACCGGTCAATTTTAGCCACCTTCGGCTTTGCCTTACTTATAAACCAATTTAAGATTAACAATTTAAATAATCTAATTCTAAAAAGTTTTTAGAAGCTCGTTGTATTGTTCTAACGACTTTTAAAATGTGAGTTTGTTGTTTGTGTATTATGGTTACTAAATTACTTATGCACTTGTTTTGTTTAGTGTTTAATTGATAACATTATTATTTAGGATAATTTTTTAATATTTGACGAAGTGGACATATAAATAAGCTCGGAAAGCTTTAAAACAGAAGATTTGGTTTTATCAAAAGGATTCAACAACATAGATTTATGATTTATTTAAACAATAAATATTGGTTTCTAGGCGTCTTATGTTTTTAAGCTATAAACTAGACATAAGCTATTTTTAAGCTATAAAATAGACATAAGCTGAGCTGTGTAGAACGGGGTTAATGACATATCTGTAAAATAAAGCGACTTTTAAATGCCACGTCGATACCTATAAACCTTATTTGGTGTCAATTATACAAGTGTTTTTATTATCCATGAAGCATAGTTGGTGCATCAAACAAATATAACCTTTCGAGATTAGAAATTAGAGAAACCATTTGAGATAATGTTATCGTAATAACAAGTTAGAGCTTTGATACAGATGTTTAGAGTCAGATTATTTTTTTTAAGAAGCAGAGTCAGATGAAATTGAACTACGTTACTCTTATTTCCCTTCTTATATAGAACCTATTTTCAGTCGGAAATTATTTCCAAGGAAACAGTTTAGGAAGTAATGTGACCAGCAACATTGGCTAATGGAGGCAAACGAGAAGTAACACGATCCTCCTTGCACACATGGCCTGGCTTTTTTCTTTTTTCTTTTCTTTTTTTAAAAAAGAGAGGTCCACTTTGCACTACTACAGTCTACAGCGACATACATTTTCAAGCATAATCCGACATGGATAGCACTAGGCCATAAAAATCTGCAAAGGCCATCTGTCCATGGCTGCTGAAACACATGAATCGCTTTGCGGTGCATGGAGACAACACAAAAAGACCGCATCTTGTTTATTCTTCCTGCAACTGCAAACACGTGTGCTCTGTGATGGTAGGCAAGTATGGATGGATGTGTAGGAATAATAATCTGTACACTGAGCCAGCAGCCTCTTGCATCCAACTGAAGCTCTGGCTCTACAGTGTTTGTAAGATTCAGGCGTCGTTCAGAATAATCTTGAATCCACCAACTCATATTTTGTAATCTGTATGGTATCCCTCATCCTGACATCCTGTATGAGTGTTGTTTGATTTAGTTGAATTGGTCAGGACAACCATGTAAGGAGAATTCTGAAAATGTAGCTGGGAATTAAGGCGACCAACAGCCTAAAACATTTCGTGCAGTGGATCGAGCACTAGCAGCAGTGGATTATATTATTAATTGTACTTAGAGAAATACTCGAATCTATGTATCAATCACACCTGCTGCCTTGTGCTAATGGGTACTCCCAGTGCAGAGATAGACCACAAGCTATCTAGTGCGGTAGTGCCTGAATCTAGTGGGATTTGTGAAACACGACGGGGGTGAGATAGTGTGCGTATCCATCGAAAACGCAGGATAAGGAAAGCACAAAGGCATTATAAACACTAGAGACCTTTTTCCACACGATGCAAGGAAAAAGGTATGTCGAAAATATCCCAAGATTTTTAATCTGACATGGTACTGATCAGCCATGCATGGAGATTGGCATAGACCCTGTTTCCCTGCATCTTGGTCCCTTGACATGATGAAGGAAAACAAAACTATGTATGAATCATCCTTTTCAGTTCGGCGGTGTTAAGATAACCGGCACCTACCCCTTGGTTATCTATCTGTAGCAAGGACCAGTATTAAAGGAAAAGCCTTGATCAGCTGCTAAATTTCATTGCAATTGCCTGACCAGACAAATCAAGAGAGATACCAGTCACTGTGCTGTCTGCGCATGCATATCATATCATGAACAAGTGATGGATAGTGATAGCTACATCTAACCAACAAATGGTCCCAGCTCCAAACAAATGCTGGTTGTTGCTGCTGCGTCTTCCTTCATTTTCTCGGTCTCCCGGTTTCATGTTAACTCGGACGTCAGAAAACATTTCACCAGATGCACGAATCATTGGATAAGCTCGTATAATCAGTGCATAATATCATATTACGATTCATATGTAGTTTACTCCCACCAGCCTGTTTGTATGTATATATGCAGCACAAGTCAATGTTGGGGAAATGCATGCAAGCAGCAAAGCAGTATGCTGTCTGCACACATGCAACTGTGACATATGCAGACGAAATCATAAACAATCAGATAATTAAACAAATGCACGGGCTAGCGCAAGTAAGCTTTAATTAATTGTTTGATATGATGCAAATGGGTACTCCCAGGCAGTAGCATGCAGTAGGCCAGTTTGTCTGAAAATTAACAAGATTTGGGGGGAGTACTGGACGGACGCACGAGTGATTGAGAGTAGAGATGGGCCAAGCTACGCCGGATAAGGCTAACAATGTCGCGATCTGTCATCCTTTCCAGCACTGAAAGATTAATGGATTCTCTTCTCTTGGTGGAGTAGTCGATTGGATTGTTGGACAGCAACCTGCAACACCTTGGCTGCATGCGTGTACGCTCGAGACCAGTAGATACATGATACATATGCGTGTGTGATTGTGATTGACTGGCATCGCGGGTTTGCCAACTTGGTCGTCTGCTTCACGTAATGGTTGCTCAAATCGGCCCAGCCCATGGAGCCTGTCTCGCACACACGGGTTAGAGCCCATCCAGAACTTAAAGCACTGCCCATCCGATCCAACAAGCAGTTTCTGGCAGCTTTTCCATTCTTTTATGTCAGTTTTTTCATAATTAAAAGAACAATCTACAACGTTGAGAGAGCTTCATGTTATTTAAGTATCAGAACCTACTCTAAATAGACGGTTACATGACAATTGACAGCAGTGATGAGAGGCGACACATGCATGGACGCACCAAATAATGTGCAGCAGCGGAGAATTAATAATTATTCATTTGGGTTCATCCACTAACTGAAGGTGTTAGAGGGTTCACGTGTGTACGTTGAACGTATGAGACATGCATTCTCGATGTGAGTTAATTAATCTGTTGCATACCTTCCTGCAGTCAGTCGATCGATGGATACTGTCGTGTATATATGTTGGTATCTAATAATTCTCCCTATCGCATCTTGTACAGATGAATCGTCGGTCCATCAATTAAGACGTTAATTAGCAGCAAAAGCCGCAGTTAGGAATCTATCTCTGCGTCGACGGCCTTCGGTCCGATCCGTCGGAGTGCGCCGTGGTGGCTGCAGCCTCCTGCTCCTGCGCGCACGAGCTGCTGGTCGGCCGCTCCACCACCACCTCCACGTCGATGTGTTGGACGTCGGCCCCGACCTTGGCCGCCTCGGCGGTCCTCTCGCGGCTCTTGCCCCAGAGCACGGCGTAGAGGCCGATGACGATGAGCACGGCGCCCAGCGCGGTGCCGAGGTGCAGCTTCTCGGCGAGCAGGAGGGAGCCCAGCACGGCCACCACCACCAGCATCAGAGGGTTGAACACCGACGCGAACAGCGGGCCACGCCGCTTGACGCACCACGACAGCACCACCAGCATCAGGCCGGAGGCCAGGACGCCCGAGTAGAGCACCGACACCAGCCTGACGTCCAGCCCCAGCCGCCACTGCGCCGCCTCCCTGTCGAAGCAGAGCGCGAACGCCGCCGACTGCGCGCCGCTCATCACGCACATGAGCGCCGTGCTCGTGTAGTGGAACGGATACTCGCGGCTCACCTTGGCCTGCAGGATCAGCCACACCGCGTAGAAGAAGCAGCTGCCGATCACCAGCATGGAGCCCGTGACGCGGTCGCCCGCCTCGCCTCCCGCTGCCCCTGGGTGGCCGGCGGCGGCCGCGTGGCGCGTCAGGCTGGCGACGAGGTCCAGGTGGGTGTGCCAGGGCGTGATCTCGGCCCCCTTGTAGAATGTGAGTAGCATGGCGCCGCCGACGCCCAGCAGCGTGCCGGCGACCTTGGCCTGGCCGGCGGCGGTGCGGATGGCGAGGCTTTCGTAGCGGAAGAGGAGGGCGAGCAGGAAGGTGATGGCCGGGATGACGTTGGTCATGGCGGTGGCGAAGGTGGTCGACGTCAGCTTCATGCCGGAGATGTAGAGGTT
>KE373106.1:229972-250478 GCA_000418225.1 Zizania latifolia | reverse complement strand
GCTCCCGTGGGTGCGCGCGCGCACCAGCAGCAGTTCATGGCGTCTCACTCTCCCCTGCTTGCTTGGCTCGCCGCTGGTTTTGGATAGGATTTCGATGGCGCGGGTCAGTGGCTCCCGTGGCTGCATGGAGCCTTGAAAGCTGCTTCATGTTGAGTGTTGACACTGCGCTCGTGGAAAGTGCTCACCCACCTCCTGGAGGAAAAAATGGATGCAAATTTGTTCCAAATTTAGGAGGATTTAACCAAATAAAAAATAGAATAGTTTCATCTCTCAAAAGTCAAAACAAACAATCATCTTATTCAAGATAAAATGTTCAATCTTAAAAAATAGAATAATTCATTCTATCTCATCTCACTCTCCGATAAACATACACTAACTAGATTTTTTTTCTGAAATTACATTGTTAGATGGCTGATTCAAAAAAACTACAAAACTCAATCCATGACGGTTGATAAGGGTTTTGTCAATTGTTCAATGGTCGAGGCCAATAGTCAAATCTAGACTCTTATCAACCGTGTTAAACAGTCAATTAGAAAAAAGATACCTGTTGCTAACCATTTATCAGTCGGCAGAAATTAAGGCACGCTGCATACAGCGAGGCACGCATTGCAGGGGCACGCATTGCAGGGGCACGCATGCGTGCAGCGAGTGGGGGCGTGCGGTCATATTGATTGTTCAACGGTAGATAGGAGATGTGCACTCTATATGTGCTCCTGTCGACTGTTCGGGTTGTTGACACAGATTTAGTTTTATAATGTTTTTGAATCGGACATCTAGAAATATAATTTCAGGAAAAAAATATTATTTAAAAAAATTCCACTAGCTACATGCATCTAAATCTGGGCCTGGCGGCCCGTGCCGGCAAATCGGCAACGTAGAAAAAGAGAAAGAGAGAGAAGAATAAGGAGGCGCACCCGCAGAAGAGGACCCACCATCTCCAGTTAGACCAGGTTGTAGGGCCTGTTCTGGACTCGCAATTTGGGCCACAATACGGTCCATTACCAACAGTGAGTAGTAGTCCGAGCATGTCGCACGAATGGGCTGCAGCCTGCAGGAGCCCAACCTTCCTCTCAGCTAAAACTTAAAAGGATTTGGGCTTTGGTCAATTTGAACTTGTATAGATTAGTTCGAATTTTTTGTTTAAATAATACATTTTTTATTCAAAATTTCAAATCTGGTGTGCGGATTTCAAAAATTATAAAATAGCCTTCTATCGGGCTATGGTCTGCCGATCTAGGCTAGCCTAGATCAACAGACCATCTACCGATCTAGGTCGATCCATCCTAGATCGGCAGACCATATGCCGATCTTGGCCTAGATCGGCGGACGTCAGGCTTCATCTGTCCTAGATCGACAGATGGTCTGCCGATCTAGGCCAGACCATCTGTCGATCTAGGACAGATCAATCTAGATCAGCAGTTCATCGGCTGACAGAAGCCTGCGCCCTAGATCGACAGACTATAGCCCGACAGAAGGTTATTTTTGTAATTTTTAAAATCTACGTACTAGATTTAAAATTTTAAATAAAAAATATATTATTAAAACAAAAAACTCGATTAGTTCGGCCGTCTGCAGATCGCCAACCATGACCTACTAGCTCGTAAGTCGTAAGATCACACGGTGAATCAATTGACGCAAGCAACGAGCTATATAGTTTCCTCCTCGTATGACTTGTGCCAGTTGCCCAGTTTGAAGAATTTTTTTATCGCAAAATAATGAGAGAAAATATCTTGGGTGATAACCGGATCAACTACCTACAACTACCAATAACCGTCGTGAGCTCACCTGCGCATGCAACTGGTTGTTCCACGTATAAATGTTCTGCTTGACCAACAAGCTTCGTTAATTTTCTGTAGTTCCGTTCACCAAATCAAACTTCCCATCTAAAAGAATAATTTGTGTCGTGTGCTACTCTGCTCCGAGTAGAGCTCACCGCCGCCATGACGAAGATGCACGGGACTTAGCTATGTTTAGGATAGTTAGCTACAGTTACTTTTAAAATCTCTAACGCTTTAAATATTTTATGTTTTTTATAAATTAAATACTTGTCGGCTTCAAAGTTTCAGAAACTCTTACAAGCAACGAAAAAATGGAAGGGAAAAGATCTTATCAGATAATCACAATTTTCAACTTGCGGTAGTAGCGTGCAACTGTACAAGTGTGCAGCTTCCAAAGCAAATTTGCTCGCGCCAAACAAAATAACTCCCGTCCCATGTTAATCACAGGCGGTAAATCGAAGACCAAAATTAAGGGTTTAACGACGAAAGAAATTTACAGCGAAGGCCGACCACAACCATGCATGCATGCAACCAACTGCCCCGCATCGACCGCCGGCGAGCTGAGAGAGGTAAGGTTCTACCTACGCTTGTTCCTGCTGCCGAGCAGCAACGAGATGTAGAAGAGGAAGCGGAAGAGGAATCCCCAGGCGACGGTGATCCAGAGGCAGTCCCACTTGGTGAGGTCGGTGACGGCCTGCTGCGCCAGGAAGTCGGGCCCCGTGGTGATGCAGGTCCCCTGGCCGATGTCCACGCCGAGCGACGTGCTCATGGCGCGCAGCACCCTCACCTTGAGCGCCGCCGGCAGCGCGGCTAGCGGCGTGTTGTCGAACATCTGCACGCCGCGCACGAAGCACCTCGTCGGGTCGCTGAACTCGTTCTGCATCACCGCCTCGTACGGGTACTTAACGAGGGATATGTAGTGGAACCAGATCCAGTAGCGCGGGATGCGGTCGCGGACGATGAAGAAGCCGCTGAAGAGGAGGAAGTAGGCGAGCGTGGACACCACCACGGGGTAGCCGAGCATCTCCTGCGTCACCACGCCGGAGAGGAACGTCGCGAAGCCGCTGCCCGCCCAGAAGGAGGCGAGTACGATGGCGAGAAAGAAAAAGAATCCCTGTGTGCCGCCGGCGAGCCCGACGGCGAAGAAGGTGGTGAGCGCGAAGGCGAAGGAGAGGAATACGAGGGACGGGAAGCCGACGATGGTGTGGGACAGCACGTAGGAGGAGCGCCGGTATGCGTTGTACGCCGTCTCGCGGAGGAAGATGTAGCGCTCCTTGAGGAACACCGGGAGCGCGTCGGAGCAGGTGTAGAACATGGTGGACATGGCGATGGCGAAGAAGCCCAGCCGCTCCTGCACGCCCTTGGGTGACTCGTCAAGGCGCCAGAAGATGGTCGCCAGGATGAACCCCGTGACCAGCACCGCCGCCAGGCGGATGATGAAGACCTCCGGCGTGCGCTTCGTGTTGATGAACGCGCGCCTGGTCAGCACCCCTACCTCGGTCAAGAACGGGTTGGCGAACTTGTGCACAGACGGCGCCGGCGCCGATTCGGACGTCACCGACACGGTGCCGTTGGTCGCGCCCGAAACGAGCTTCCCGCGCGAGATGCTGGCGCTGATGGCCTCCTTGAGGGACATCGCCGACGCTTTGTCTCCGTGACGGCGGCCGTCGGGGTGCCTCATCTTGGGACCCATGCGCTTCTGCCACGACTTGTTGTGCTCGACGAGGTCCTTGGCCCCTCCCGGCATGGTCTCCAGCTCCTTGATGAGGTCCAGAGCGAACTCCGTCGGGTTCTCGTTCTCCGGGATGGGCTTGCCGAAGTCGAGGAAGAAGGACGGTACCAAGCTCGGCGGACCATAGTACACCGTCTGCCCGCGAGAGAGGAACAGGAGGCGGTCGAGGAGTCCCAGGATGCGGTAGCTCGGCTGGTGGATGGACATGACCACCACGCTGCCGCTGCGCGCGATGCCCTGCAAAACCTTCACCACCATGAACGCGCTGGTGGAGTCCAGCCCGGAGGTCGGCTCGTCGAGGAACAGCACGATCGGGTCGTGGATGATGTCCACGCCGATGGACACGCGCCGGCGCTCGCCGCCGGACACGCCACGGTGCCCCTCGTCGCCGATGATTGTGTTGGCTGCGTTTCGCAGGCCGAGCTGGTCGATGAGCTTCTGTACCCGATTCTTCTTCTCCTTGGCGGGGAGGGAACGCGGCAGGCGGAATTCGGCGGCGAACATGAGCGTCTCCTCGACGGTGAGCATCGGGTACAGGAGGTCGTCCTGCATGACATACGCCGAGATGACCTTGAGCAGGTTGCTGTCGACGGAGTCACCGTTGATGGTGACGGAGCCGTGGAGGCTCTCCTTCACGATGCGGTTGGCGAGAGCGTCGATGAGTGTGCTCTTGCCGGACCCGCTCGCGCCGAGCACCGCCATGATCTCGCCCTCCCGAGCCTCCCCGGAGACGCCGTCGAGGAGCATCTTCATCCGGGGCACCTCGGGCTCCGGCTCCCGGCGCCGGAACGGCAGCGCCGGCAGGCACGACCCCTTCTTCCTCTGCTTGACGCTGTACGTGAGGTCGACGAACTTGAGCACGAACGGCAGCAGCTGGCCTTCGCTGTCGCCATCGAAGCGAGAGTACTCGCTCTCGCTGCTCACGGACCCCGGCATGGACTCGCCAAGATCGATGGTGCAGTGCGACGGCGACGGCAAGGAGACGGGCGTCGACGAGCCGCTGCGCGCGTCGTTGACGCGCTTCAGGAGCTGCGCCAGCGTGACCGACGGCTTCTTCTTGTTCGTGATCGGCGACGGCTCCGGCGTCATCACAGCGCCGATCGGCTCGTGGTAGTGGTGGAGGAGCCCGCTACGTGGGATATCCTCTGCCTCCTCCATCGGCGACGACCTCCGGTCAAAGAACGACAGCTTGTCGACAAACCGCGACATCTCCTCTCCTCTCTCCCAGCTCCGGCCAACAAACAAGCTCACTCCGCCTCTATATCAGTAACACCTTGCAGGCGAGCCACCTCGATCGCTGCCGCCGCCGTGGATTGGCCTCTGATCATTATGGCAGTAACCCATTCTTATAATAGCTCACCCAGTCGAAGTCAAAAGCAGTATAGTTTGATTTGGGAGATCGGCTGCTTCGCGCTGCTTCTTTTTTTTATCTGGAATTGGTTAAGTTGCAGCGAAGGCTAATCCAGTAGAAAGAAATCGATGCAGGAAGCAAGAAGTTAGTTGCGGTGGGTGGGGCTCGCTTGTGCGCGCGAAGAAATGACGCCGAGGTGGTTAAGTGTAGCTCAGCCAAAGCCAACCAGATGAGCAGCTAACACTGGCTAGCTAGCTGCATGCACCACTGGGATTGCTGAAAAAGAATGTGGTGTTGGCCAAAGTCAAGAAATGTGGAGGCAGAAATCAAATCACAAGCTCGTTTGGAGGTTGCGAATCAGAGATTCAGAGTAGTAGTCCATTGGCATTGTTTATTTGTTTAGAATGTTTGTTTCTGCAGCTTTGAAAATGGGATGCAATGCAACACGTCATCGATTTTCTGTTGGTTGGAATGGATAAGCGTTGGCTTCCCATGCAGACGTGTGGATTGTTTTCCGCTTCTAATCAAACTGGTAGTATCGAAACAGGGGTATTGATCGCCTGGAAAAAGCAGGGGCATTGTTTTGTTTTTGGTAGTATCAAACTAGGCAGGTGAATTCATTTGCTCAAATTGCAGGTGAATTGATGATCTACATAATTAAGGGCCTAAGGTTCGAGAGTCCAGTTACTTGTTGCAGCGGTGAAGGGGATTGGACGTTGCAAGTTATGCTAAGTTTTTTCCGGCATTTATATTTTTGAAAAGTTAACATTTATAAATTTTTATAAATAATTAAAATAAAAATATTTAGATTTAGTGTTATGCGTGTTATGTAGTTAGATTGATATTTAAAAACACTTTTATATTTTGTTTTTAATAGCTGTTAATATTATATATATATATTAAATGTAACTAATGATCATCATTTTATGTAAAAAAACTATGTAAAATTTTTTATGTCTTATATTTTGTAACGAAGGTAGTATAATATTCGAGGACTTCACCTCGGTGTGCAGCTGGGAAATGGTGAACGAATCACATCTAACTCAATGTCTGAATTCTCTGAACATTTTCAGAATTCTAGAGGTTTACCAGGAACATACTCTTCTCTGGTTCAGTTTCGTCAGACTGAACAATCTCAATGCTTTTTTTTCTCTTATAGCGGGAGACGCGAAATTTTTCAGTTTGGTCAGCTGAAAAGAGAGAAGCATTCGAATCAAAGGGCATGGACTAGTTTCGTTGATGCTTTGCCTTTTCGGGTAGTAAGTACATTTCAAGCAACTTGTTAGTCAGACTAACGCTACCAAATTACCTAACCAAGTCAACGGAAAGCTAACCATACTTGTTCTCAACAAATGCGATAAAGTAATTAATTTGTCGTTCATGTTTCAAGTTTAATTATGTGGTGTAAGATTCAAAGGTGGCAAAAATTAAATGAGAGTACAGCATATTATAGTCAATTCCGGCTTTCTTGCGAGGAAAATTTTACATTCCTTGAGGAAGTACCATAATTTTCAGTATTAATTTTGATACCTCCTGATACCCTAGGTAATAGGAGGTACCAAAATTAACACTGAAAATTATAGTACCTTCTGGTACCTCTTCAAAGACGGTAAAATCACTCTTCTTGTGATAGGCAATTTTTCATGTTTATATCTTGATTGAGCATGCATGATTTTGGTATTGTATGTTACACATGAGCAACTCATTTTTACTGAATACAATTGTACCCTGCCAAATTCTTCCTGTCTCAGATTTCCTTTTTAGTTCACACAAACAACTGAAATGGATTCCATAAAACTACATATACATTGAATAACTATCTCGAGAAATTTGATAATTTATTACTGAAAAGTTTTGGCTACTTGATTATTTGTCACTCGTATAGATAATATGCAAGGCTATCTAAGTCTATAATTAAACATAGGAAAAATTTACAGTTCTTGAGGAGATACACATTTTTTAGTGTTAATTTTAGTAACTTCTGGTATCTGAGGTAACAAGAGGTACCAAAATTAATACTGAAAAATATGATACCTCCTGGTACCTCTTCGAGGACCGTAAAATCACTCTTAACTATATGTTAGAGTGACAAATAATCAAAACTATTATTTTATGGCAAATCATGGAATACTATGTCTTGTCCTCAAATTTCATTTTTAATTCACTCAAATACGTAAAATAATTTAATAAAAATACATATACATTGGAAAATTACTCGATTTCTTTGGTAGGTGGGCCATGATCCATGAACCGTCAAAGGTCCAAACCAATGTACGGAGTTGACAATGTTTCAGCAATACTTTGTACTCACGAGTTGGAAATTCTAAGATTGTGTGGTTGCTTAAGACAAGGAGACTGGTCATCCAAATGCTCTGGAAAATGTGTGGTTTTTGCCGTTGTCTTCGTACCAATTGCAGATAGCATCATGTCAGGTTTTATCGAACCTATTTTACAAGTCATGGAGAAGCTCATATCCGGAGATATATTGCCGGCATTGATAGATCTGGAGTAGTTACACATAGGACTAGAAATTTTTAGACGAAACAAAGGGAATTTGTTTTTTTCCTACTCAAAAGATTGACCCTTTGTTTAATTGACATTCTGGTCCATAGTTTAGTTACTGTCAGATAGTGCTATATGTCATTAACATGAGTAACATTATGATCAAATGGTTAGTTTTTTTAGCATAAATCATCGAAAATTTTAACAAATGCACGTTCCGGCGTAACCAGCAGCATTGTTTGTATATCTGAAACAGGTTTGAATGTTTGCTCTCCACTGTTCGAAATAAGACTTCGATCGTTACAGTTTGCAATGGCATCTGCACAAAACTCTAGCTAGCTAGGATTACACCCGCACACTTCGCTGCGATGGCAAACGGTCATGGAAGCTGGTGTTTTTTCTCGGCAAAATTGCGGCAAACGCCGGCAACCCGTGCGCGGTGCTTTCTCCCGGCAGGTTCTACTCCTCTCGAACTGGTCGCTCTTGACGGATTCGCGGCGCGGCGCGTAGTACTCGACTGTTCGCCGACGGGGTGTTTGGGGTGTTTGTCGCGAACACCGCTAGTGTCTAAATATGCTAATATATTCTCCCTCTTTTTCAAATAAAAATAACTTATGTAGTGTTTGATTGTTTGTATCAAGTTAAACATGTATAAAATAGTTTATCTGGATGAGATAGTACTGGATGGAATGATACAAGTAGAGTGTTTGATTACTTATATGAGATGATACATCATTTTATTTGGTTGCTTGTATGAAACAGTACAGGATAATACAAGTTCATGTTTGATTGATTAAATAGGATGGAGTATAGTCACCCCCTTCTAATAGGTGGTAGTTTTATCTCTATCTTTCAAGTAATAACAAAATAGGATATCAATTACGTTTTTTAATCACATATATGAATAGCTAATTAAAATAATATTTACCGAACTAACAAGCCAATTTAGCTCATAAAACCAGTACTATTAACAACTAGAACCGCAAGTAGCACCTCAATATTCAGAAAACCAAAATATATGTTCCTCACTTTCACAACATTGATGCACATAAAGATCTCAATATGAAGAGTCATGAACAGTACATAAACCACCATAAACTATATTGAGAAACAAAGAGATCAATACTCCTATTCTCTTCTAACATACATACAAAACTATGTCCATTAGCGGTGCTCCAGCACACAGCAGTTCCTTTGGTAAAAAAACTCAAAATTGTAAAGAACATGTATATATCCGGATAGATGTAAACTCAAAATGAGAGTAAATCAAAAATAGCAATGATTTGAAACACAACCTATATCAATCTAAATGAAGTCATTATCTCAAGCGAAGTCAGTGTCAGTCACATCTAACACAAAATGAAGTCATTTTCTGAACAAGCGAGCAAGGCAGCACTTCACTTCATCTCTCATACTTCTGCTGCACAAATAGGTTTTAGATTGGGAAGGAGAGGAGAGGGGATTTATTGCCTTGACAGGGTGCAGGGGCAGGCCAACGCCAGGACGGGAGAGACTGGCGCAGGAGAGAAGGGATGGCGCTGGGAGAGAGTAGGGGCGTGTTAGCAACCAATCGCAAACAAGCACAGAAAACACACGAACAGATTGTTCAGGAACTCTCTCACGCCAGAGAACTCTCGAGCCGAGCCACCGCCGGTTCTTACTTCATTCATCGATGCCTTTCTGTTACAGCGTTCCAGCTTATATATACTCACACATGCCAACAGCCCACACGCCCAAACGGCCCAAATAGTTACAGCCCAATTAGCTACAGGTTGCTGACAATCGCCCTCTCTTGAAAACTGGCTTGCCTCCAAGCCAGTGTCCGAGGGAAATAGCCTGTATCGCCTCCAAATTCTCCAACATTGCATCTACAACCTGCCTATGAGACCATTGCATCATCACCTACACAACTTGGTTTGTATCTTCAAACTGAAGATGAAAGCCCAGGAAACACAGTAGCTGATGCTGAGCTTGAGTCTCATTTGGAACATCCCGTTTTGCCTTCTGATTCTAATGAGCAGGTTTGAGAACAACAGCCTGATTACCAAAGACTATAGAAACTTGCTCCAAGCTGCCATTTCCTGTCTGCTCACCAACTAGCTGATAGTCTGCGGCGAATGGCAGCCATTGTTGCCTGAAGCTGACTGAGACATGGGCATTGTAATTGTGAGCACAGGATGAGCCATAGATGCTGGTAGTGCCGGAGCAGCACAAGGTTGCTACTACAGTTACAAACCAATCATAGATGCTCTCTTGCATTGTATCAATAATCACAATTCCAGGTGCTGCAGTCCCAAATTTACCATTTAACAGCTGCACTGCATCCTTGAGCATTGATACATCGATATCACCATCCGAAAGAGGAACAACCATATTATCCAACATAATACGAGTTAACGAGGTCTTGTTCTCAGTAGGATACTTCAATACATCTTTTGCTTCCTGAAGTGTTCTTGTATGAATCTCAACAGAAAATGTAAATTTGTCCATCATCAAGTACTGATCAACTGAGTTCATTGCATTTGTTATACCTCCAGCAACATAATTATAAATATCTTTTATCTTAGCCATATCAAATAAACCAAGCCTATGATTCTGTTCTCCACTTAGTACTGCCATCAACCAGAAATAAACTTGGAGCAATTCTTCTTGTTTCCAATAAGCATGCTGATCTAGCAGTGTCAGCCATGGCCCTTGTCAATGTAGCCATTCCACTCATTCCTTGCATGAAATTGAGCAAGACTCTCTCAGCAACAATAATGTTTCGAGCACATCCATATACTCTCCCCAATTGCAAACCCTTATGGACAAAATTTCCGTCATTCTCAAACCATTCAACCTTCACAATAAAAGTAACTGCAGTTTTCACATCAGAAGGTATGGTGGCCAAGCAAGATACATCCCCTTCCTTGTCACGTTCAACCTGCTCACCCCAAGCCTTGGACATATTCATAAAATGCACGAGAGCTCCTTCGACAAACTTCTTCTGGAGGTCAGGCCACAGCGTTCGTTTCAGCTGCCGTCGTTGCCCCGATGGGTTCAGAGGAGGATGAAAGCAGTGGCGACGACATTCACGTGGTTGCAGGTAGAGGCGAGATCCATGTGGTGGCAAGCGAGCGGCGCGGCATGGCGAGACCCCGCGAATGGCACGGCGCGGGCGGCCGGAGCGGCACAGCGCAGGGGAGTGTCTAGGCGCGACGTGCCCCTGTGAACGACGCGGCGTGGCGTGGCCCCACGAACGGCGCAGCGTGGACGGTCGGCGAGGCGTGGACAGGCGAGGCGGCGGCCGGCGCGGCACGGGTGGATGACGCGGTGCGGTCGCGCGGAGGGCGACACGCGCCGAGGGCGGCGACGCAGTCCACGACGTGGAGGCCAGAGACGTGGGCCACGGCGCAGATCTGGCCAGCGGCGGCGTGGATCTGGCGGTCGGCGCGCCGGGCGACGCGTCCAGGTGGTGGCGCGGCGCAGGCGGGCGATGCGTTGAGGGCAGCACGCGGAGGCCAACGGAGGGACTCACGGAGGGCGTCGACGTGGACCGTGGCGCCTGTGGGCGGCGTGACCGAGCGCGGCGGAGCGACGTCAGACGCCAGCGAGCGCGGGCGACGGGCGTGAGTAGCAGCGGTCGGTGCCGGTATCCCACACGCGTCGCGTCCAGGCGATCGGCGGAAGGTAGAGGCGCTGCCGCACCGGTGGCGTCTGGGCCTTCGCTCCCTGCAACTGCGGCGAGGAAGGAGGCAACTGCGGTGGAGGCGAGGCGGCCCCGGCGTTGAACGCGGAGGCGATTGCTACCATGGAAGAGGCGGTGCCACCGGAGAAGATGACGCTAGTGGGTGACGGAGTAGCTGATGCGGCCGGCGAACTTGGCGTGAATCCTTTTCACCCTCTTGATTTGGATCTATCATCAATTTTTTCATCTTCAGTAGCCTAAGCTCCATTGTCAACCTCATGGTCTGAAGATCAGCTCAGTTCTTCTTCTCTAATTCCTTCCTCCTCAACTCAACTTCCTCTGTATTCTTCAACAGCAGATCGAGCTTAGCTTCCATCTCTAACGAAGCTCTGATACCAAATTGTTAGCAACCAATCGCAAACAAGCACAAAAAACACACGAATAGATCGTTCAGGAACTCTCTCACGCTAGAGAACTCTCAGGCCGAGCTATCGCCGGTTCTTACTTCATTCATCGATGTCTTTCTGTTACAGCGTTCCAGCTTATATATACTCACACATTCCAACAGCCCACACGCCCAAACGGCCTAAATAGTTATAGCCCAATTAGCTACAGGTTGCTGACAGGGTGGCACCAGCAGAGAGGAGGGGGTGATGCTAGGAGAGAGGAAGGCTAGCGCCAGGAGGCGCCGCCATCGGAAGAAGAGACGCCCAGCGCCGCTGCCCTAAGAGGCTGGAGGAGGGGAACCAGAGGAAATAGTGGGGGAAAGAGCTGGTGGTGAAGGAAGTCCGTTGCTCGCGCCTAGATGGATTCGTCCGATTGTTTTCGCCGCACCACGCAATACAACATCAGATGGAAATATTATAGGAATCTGTATCATCTCGTACAGGATCGAACCATTCAATCCTAGTAACCAAACACAAAGAACGCGTTAGATTCATGATGGATTGGTACATGGATGAGTCTATTCAAACAGCCAAACACTACCTTAATATGTTAGACGATGACGAAATAATATTGTAAACATGAGGTTCCATTTTCACTAGCCATCTCTATTATGATATTATCTACAGCAAAATATGAGATATATATAAATCACATCTAAACTCTTGTAGCCTAGCAATAAAAGAAGAAATAAGCAGTTTAAAAGCAAGTAAGCAATAATGTAGAAGTATGTGTATAAGAAACAGAGACATAAGCTAGCGAGTGAGTGTGATGGGTGGGCTGCAGCCGAACTTATGGAGGGAGGCTGGAAGACGACGGGCAAGTATACTAGAAGTTAGAATTCTCTCTACTGTATCAACAATTCGGTACACACAGAACAGAGGAAGTGGCAAAATTTGAAGCCTTTCTCTCCTCTCCCTCTCTCTCACCACAAGAACAACTATACCCCCCTTCATTGCAGTAAGAACAGCTGCAGGTTGCCGCCACACACGGCGAGAGATCGATGCGACGATCGTGCAGGCGCAGGAAGACAAAGAGATATTTAACAAGTAGGGTTAAGGACAGGCTATGAGTAGACATATCGAGTCCATATATAAGTATCAAACGCGTATCACAAATTAAAATATTTATTTTTAAATCAAATTAATCCGAAATTTCTCGTTAATAAAATAAATTAAATTAATCCGATACACATATAAGAAATTATTAGGGCATATCACTGTATTCTACAGTATACAGATACGACAACCTCCGTATCGTACGGTGATTCATAGACGTCGCCTCTCGAAAAAAAAATTATATGGCACCCTATGCCATGGCATCTCACCAAAACTTTGAACAATCTTGTATTTTTATCTGACTTATTTCTACTTGATTTATGTAGTATAAATTATTTCATATTTTTATATCACAACACCACAGTCTAAACATAAATTTGATATTGGAGAGAAAAATTTGTTAGATTATTGATTTGGAGTAATAGATAAATTCAGTTGATAGTATTACAAATCTTTCTCTGCAATGTTAAATTTCTATTTAGACTGTGATATTGTGACATAAAAATATAAAGTAGTCTGTACTATATAAATTAAGTAGAAAGAAATCAGTAAAAAAATACAAGATTTTTTAAAGTTTTAGTGGAATGCCATAGGACGCCATATAATTTTTCCCGGGACCCGGACAGCTCGCCGGCAGTTCATCCTCAGCGTGATAGAGCTCTGCCGCCTCCGTCTTATTCTCCGGCGACCTCTCCTCGTCTTCTTCTTCATCGGCCTCTCGGCCTCTGGAAGGGACAGTACTCCCTGAGATACCTCTGGCGGCGCACCTTAGCCTCAGCGATCTCCGCCCAGCGGTTATCGGGCACGATGGGAGAGGCGGCCGCCTTCCCGACGTTGCCTGCCCCTCTCTTCCCGCGGAGGGTGGCGACGGCGGACTTCAAGAACGCTTCGAGCGACGATGGACCGCGGCGATCGGCGGACGTGATGCGCGCCAGCGGATTGCACCGCGTGCTACATCCTCCAGGAGGGAACCACGTCTCCGCCGCGCTCTCCTCCGTCGTCGCGAGCGGGCGTACATTGGCGCCGTCCTTCTCTCGACCGTCGACCGGCGCCGTGACAATGCAGTCACCCGGTTTGCTCCTCCTTCCCGATGGACCAGGTAGCAGTGCGCCTGCTCGCAGTACTCTCCTCTTCGCCTCCGCCACCAATCGTCTCGTCTCGCCGAACCACCGCCGCCGCCTCCTCTCGAACTCGTAAGACAAGTCTTCCGCCATAGCTTCGTTCGCCCTACACCTCGTCTTCTCAACTTCGTCCGCTTCCTCGTCGGGCGGCGACGTGCCATGGTCACCAGAGCGGAAGCAGCACGTGAGCATCGCGACCGATGGAACCCTAGCTAATGACCAAACAATCATTGTCACGGCCGGCCATCAGAAACTACTGCCTTATATATATATGGTAATCCATCTAGCTGGGGACTTTCGTGCGTGTGCATCTGGGAGTCGTGATCATGGCGGGCTATTAACGACGGCCAGTTCGTTTCTAATTATGGCTCCATTGAACAAAGAATAGGATTTAGTACAAATTCTTTAAAATTACTATATTTCAAATGAGGCTTTGACCTGTGTAGTTTTTTTTAAAAAAAATCTATTTAAAAATTTCGATAAATTATTTATCAATTTTTTATAATTAAATTTATTGATTTAAAGTACTAAATAATTAATGTTATAAAGTTTAGTTTTATTTATCTTGTCTTCCACATACTATTTCAAACAATCTCTTATACATAATTCGGTTGTTTGAACGGCTTATCAATTTCTTCTTTCGTTAATCGTTTAATCTTCAGCGTGCAGGGCTAATCTATCTATACGCCCAGTCGGCTTAAGAAAAGGCTTCTCTACCTGCAGAGCAAGTGTTCAGCCTTTACACGCAAGGGATAATATAGCCTGGACTCGAATTGGCATGAAAATTCCGTTTTTTCTAAACAATATTTGGAGTGCAACCATGTAAAAACTCACGGCGAGAGTGCATGCCAGTACATGACTCTATCTTTATTCAGTTTATATTTTTATGGGATTTCAATCGAACTCTGGATTATTTCTTATTTTTAAAGATATCTTTATATATTTATCTCAATTTCTCTTAATTATTCTGGACTCTTAGATGGGCTAGGGTCATGCCTGATCCAGCCCAATAAAAGCCTAGTAGAGGGATACCAAGAGTCATATCCTCGCACTAATATATAACATCTAAAACCTTGACACTGTCATTAATACACATGTTTCTGTATTAGTTTTTAAATCTATATATTTATGAAAATATAAAAATAAAATTATATGAATATTTTTATAACAAATCCAGTGTTGTTTTCACATATCAAATCTAAATATGTTAGTAACTTCTAGTATTTCCTCAAAGATTATAAAATCACTCTCTTAACAGAGTGCAAGTCCATGCATGCTAGCAAAGTAGCAAAGTACAGTAATTAGATACAAATGAAAGAAAAGACTGGGGAGGAGGAGGTGAGGAGCTCGTTATTTCCTGTTCACCTTCATCGTTGTTGTCGGAGCTTAAGGGCGAGGACGATGAAGCCATGGCAGTGTCGATCTAGTCCATTCGCAGCAGGTGACGACAAGCCAGTGACCAGGACGATCAAGACAACAACCCGACATGGGCGACCAATATGGCAACGAGGCTGCTAGCTAAAATACTTGTACAGTTGTGTTTCAGCTCTTCATCATGGCATGTGGGGCAATGGCTGGCCGCCATGCTAGGGACTACCGTAGTGATGCGGCGAGGATGTGTGGCGGCGGTGACTAACCTGTAGGGCTGCGATCTACGGAGGGAATATGGATGGATTTGGGTCGGATACATATGAAATCGAATCCGGATACCACTATTTACCACATTTTATTTTGAATTTAAATACGGATATGGATATTTTTGAATATGAATACAAAACGGATAGTTCAAATTCAAATCTGGATCCGAATGTTTACTAAGTTTAACTTAAAATGAATAAAAAAATAAAAAGTGTGAAATCCGTCTATATTTTAATTTCGACAAAAAATTATGAATGGTACATATAAACATGCAAGCACCACAAATATAATCAATTAAATTTTTGTGAATTAAACATAATCAACCAACCAACCAAATATTTACACTTTAAGAACGTAATAGAAACATATGCAGTAGTTTTTTTTTCTGTTCTACATTTCAATAATATATGTTTTGAGCAACAACAATATATAATATCAAACACTTAAATTATGTACATATGCTCTATTGCTTGAATGGCCATGAAGTGTATAAATAAAATCATTTTTCACAACTACTTCAAGAATTTGTTCAAATTCAAATCATTTTTTTGCAAATAAAAAATAAACAATGATTTAATTATTCTACTATCTTGTACTGCTATAAAAACCCCACTAATTTAAGTATTTTATAATTATATAAAGAATAAATAAACCGCACATATTAATATAGTGATGCTATATCATCTTGAGTCCCTAATAATCTAATATGTGTGAATTCCTAAAATAGATATGGATGTATCCATTTCATATCCACATTCAACAGAAATTCGGATATCTATTTCTATATCCATATTTACTAAACGAATTCGGATGTTTCTATTTATCATCCATATTTAATTCAAATACGAATATGTATATTTACATTTATAGTTTATCGGATACGAATACGAATAATTTGAATATTTTTACATCCGTATTCATCCGTGGAATTAGGTATGCTGGAAACTTGGGCATGTGGCATGTTGCGTACTTGCATTGCGGCTGCAGCCTATGGGGATAGCGTGCTGGCTGCTGGGCTTGGCTGCATTTCCTACGTAGGCTGTCCAATTGTGGCATGATTTGAGTCTTTGATGTTTGGTGGCAGGTGGCAGAAAATGGGGACGAGGATGAATAAGGAACCGTCCTACTCTCACCGTATAATAGAGTATTTTTTTTCATTAGTCTCTGCGTAGAGAAAAAATTAATCATATCGTTATTTTTTAATAAGAAAATTCTTAATCGGAGAATGAGGAACGGGACGTTGACATCCCTAATTGCTGTTGAACGGCAGTGGTACTTAGCTACTTTTGAAAAAAGTTAACTCGACATTCAGCGTACAGACGCATTGTCAATACTAGGAGAAGTCAGCGTGTGGACCGTGTACTATCGATGGTTATGGACGTTGGAAAACCACTGCTCCCCTTGAAATATTTTGTCTGGCAGTACAATATGATCCCTCCCTCGTGCACGTCCAAAACGGCACGACAATTTCATAAAAACAGACAAGAAAAAACGGAAAAGCACGGCTAGTCGGCGACGCAACAACCATATCGTGGGGAACCACCGACCGCGCGCGGGTTCGGGCGGTCACGTCTGCGATCCAGGGCCGTCGAATGTGCGGTTCAGCCTGTCTACCCACTAGCTAACGCCGGCACGATCCACACATCCCCTCCGTACCCTGCCAGCATTCCCGTGCTGACACCAAAATTTTCAGTATTAAATATTTGGATTCATCTACTCCTCTGTTTTAAATTATATCAACCTTTAAAACACTTAAGTTTGCACACAATATTAAGAAAATATATAAAATATATCTCAGGATGGGTAAGCATAAACCTAAATAAAAGTAAGTAGTTGAATAGGATAATGACTAATAAAGTCTAAAATTAATTTGAATATTTTATAAATAAAAATTATATTTTATTAGTACTACATTATTATATTTAGAAGACATTGTAAACTTAAAAAATATTATATTTTTGAACGAAGACAATTTATGATTTGGTTGGTTGTCTGCACTGTTTTTCGGATATTGAGGTTTTTTTTGTGATTTTACATGTTAACTCATATCTTATATACTCCTGTATCTATTTTTTATATATTCTTTATATCTTATATATCTATTATTTTTATATATACACATTTGTCAATAGAATATCTACACTAAACTCGGTAACAGCTAACATCCAGTACTCTCCTACCTAATCTCCGTCGCGCTCACCGCCGCGGCGCAACACGCGCGCGCGATCCACCGAGAATGGAGGCAAGGGACCGCGACACCGCGTGGTGCTTGCGCCCGATGAGCAACCGCTGATGCCCGTTACCCGTATGGCGCCGCAGGTCTCTCGATCTGCTTGATTCCCTGAGCGTGCACGCGTGGCACAACAGGCGGCCGTGCACCGGCGCCGCGACGCGCGGCCGGATCCTAAACGACGCGGCTCTCCGTGCCCGCCGGACGCCCGGCGGCGCCACGGCTATCCCAGAATCTTTCTCGGGCAGGCCTGGCGGAAGGAGGATACAGATAAGAGAAAAAAAAATGTCCACGTGGCGCCGTACAATTGGCTCGAGCGGCGTCTTCTCTCTGAATGGGCGGCGTGGCGGGCTGTGGTTGGCCAGACTGACGTCACCGGCTCGACAGGAGATTCCTTGCGTCCCGATCCGTGCAAAGCGGGAGCGGAGTGTCACTGCGGGATGGGGCCAGTCGCGCGGTGGAACCCACGTCTCGGTCTCTCTCCTGGTGGGGAACGGCCCCTCGGCCGTGGAGACCCTTTCTCGCTTTACCGCGGGCCAGATGGACCTGAAAGCCCAGATCCCCAAGAGCCACACGTGGCGGCAGGAGTTGTCATCTGGTGACGTCGCCGCCTCTCCTGGGTCAAGCAAGGCATCTACATAGGGTTCACACAAATGCACTCACAGAACTGCTTACCGCGGTTTTAATGTCTCACTAAGCGGTTTATAGGAAATAACTTGATAAATATCAAATGGATTAATACCAATTGTAGCTATCAAAGTAGATCGGTATGAGCAGTAATCACGATAACTAGCCATCCAACCAAAATGTTCTGAGAAGAGTTTCATTAATACTTCCTCCATCCTAGTATACAAACACTTCTACCATTTAAATTTTATTCTAAATATTATAACTTCTAACCCTAAAAGTGAATTTAAAAAAAAAAACTTCCCATGATATCTCTATTAGTACTACTTATTCATCCTACAAACGACCCCACACTTATTCTCAAATATTAATGAAGAGTAGTAATATTTTTTACCCCTTTCTTAATACTAATGTCAAAGCCTAAAAATGACTGTATATTGGGACGGAGGGAGTATGATTTAGTCAGAAAACTCATAGCTCTACTTAAATTCGGTTACTATAATTTTGACTGTAGCGCTAGTTAATATTTTATAAAAACTCGCATAGTAACCATCAAATAGAATCAATAGTGATGTCAAACTAGACCAATTAAATTAGACTGATATCAGCAATAAGCCGATAACATGGTAAGTAGCTATCCAGATAAATTAGTCCGAGAATGATTTTGTTAACCTAATCTAGCCACAAAACTTAAAACTCTCCTTATGTCCGCAATATTGGTTCGATACATTGATGGTCAACATTTGATAAAAACTCATACAGTAACTATCAAACAGAATTGATAATGACAATAATCATGGTAACCGCACCTTCAGCCAACAACTCCGTTGCTTACTGGTTAATCGCCCCGCACATTTCATCGTCGCATCAAACTTCCTAAAAATAGCCGCCACGTTGGGACTGGCCCATTTTGTGACTGACACTTGTGCCCCACCACCGTTGTGTCCCCACCTGCAGGAACACAAGGCCCCGTTGAGATAATTAGATAAACCAGTGACTATTCAAGCGACCATTGAGCCGCCACTGTTCCTCTTCCTCCCGATCGATCGCTGGATCGATTTACCCAGTAAAGAGAAGGGAGGGAAAAGGCTTCTCCATTTCGCTCCGGCCCTCGATCCCAGAAGCTACCGTTGCTCCAGTCCCTGGCACCGCACAGCTCTGCCTCCGCGTCACCCTAGCCATCGGCCTGGCCTGCGTCACCTCCGAAATGGGATGTCTCCATTCATTCGTTTCCACGGGATGATGTCATCAAAAATCTATAATCTATCGGGAATATTTCTCTCCAGGATATCTCGTCCCACTTCGTTCCCAAACCAAATACTTTAAAAAATAGGCTCATTCCATTCTGTTCCGCTCTATCCCACCAACCAAACACCACATAATAGAACTGTTTTCAACGGTTTTAATGTCTCACTAAACAATTTATAGAAAGTAACTTGATAAATATCAAATAGATTGATACCAACTATAGCTATCAAATTAGATCGGTATCAATAATAATCACAATAACTACCTATTCGACCAAAATAATTGAAGAAAAGCTTCATTAATATGATTTAGTCAGACCATCGTAGCTCTACTTAAGTTCAGTTACTATAATTTTTGACCATATCACTAGTTAACATTTTATAAAAACTCATAGGTAACTATTCAAATATAATCAATAATGATGTCAAACTATACTAGTTAAATTAGAATGATATCAACAATAAGCCGACAACCATCCAAACAAACTAGTCCGAGAACAATTTCGTTGACCTAATCTAGCCAGAAAACTCAAAACTCTACTTAGTACATTGATGCTTGATAGTCAACATTTTATAAAAAAACTCGTCCAGTAACTATCAAACAGAATTGATAACGACGATAATCGTGGTAACCGCACCTTCCGCCAACAACTCCGTTGCTTATCGGTTAATCGACCCGCACATTTTATCGTCGCATCAAACTTCCCAAAAATAGCCGCCACGTTGGACTGACCCATTCTATGACTGACACTTCTGCCCCACCACCGTTGTGTCCCTACCTGCAGGAGGAACACAAGGCCCCGATGAGATAATTAGATAAACCAGCGACTATTCAAGCGGCCATTGCGCCACCGCTGTTCCTCTTCCTCCCGATCGATCGCTGGATCGATCTCCCCAGCAAAGAGAAGTGGGGGAAAGGCTTCTCAGGACCCTTTCGCTCCCGCACTGCGCGTCCAATCGCCTCCCCATCTCAGTCTCCTCGCCGCCACCGCAATCCGCCTCTAGGGTTCCGGTTCCATGCGATCTCGCCGCTGCGGCGGCCGGAAACCCTAGGAGGATCTACTCCCCGTTCGAATCTGAGGCCGTGGCCAATGGGTAAGGGCGGGCAGGA
>KE373106.1:189498-206867 GCA_000418225.1 Zizania latifolia | reverse complement strand
GTGAGTTTTACAAAAAAATGACTCACTGAAAAATATCCAAAACACCCTTTATTTCTTTTTTTCCTTCTCGCTGGATTTTATTTTCGTATCTCTCATCGGCGGGTGATGGTGCGTGAAGAAGCAAGTCACCTATCATTGTGCATGTAGAAAGAGAATACGAGTTTTTTAAATTATTTTTTATATTCTGTTAAGATGGCATTTTGGGCATTTGGCCATGGTGATGATCAAAGATAGCTGACTTAACGGTGTTAATAGTGTAAACCCTAGTGTTAATTATGCAATTGCCAAAGAGAAAAAGGAAGCAAAGGGAGCCGCGATTAAGCTCGCCATCGCCGTCACCGATGAGCGACAGATCGATTGACAGGGCGGCTCGGTAGGCCGGATGAAGCAAGAGGTGCGCGTGCAAGTGCGCAACCACCCGCACTTGCGCCCGATCGACATCTCATCACGCAGGTTTGTACCACATGACATGGCCACTCACCAGATTTGGTCTTACATTACCGGCAAATAATGCGGTGTACGACCATTGTCTGTACCATGTACTGGCTCTTAAATTCTTTTGACCCCCACGAAGACCATTGAATTGACGCTGTGAACGGCGAAGTATAGTCCTTGGCATTGGACTTGAGGGCATTTACAGTTACACACCTCGCAATTTCACGGCGATAGTCCGAACTCCGAACAACCTTGTTGTGAAACCAAACTTTTCTCCCGAGACCAGTGTGACACAAGATCGAGTCGCCGTGCATGCGAGAGCCAAAGCCAGGCCAGAAATTTCTCGCTTTTAGCGGCGAAGAAAGAGTCTTTCCATGCGCAACTTGGCCGGCTGGATGGACCCTGGTTCTCTCCAGGCGATGGCAACGCACTCTACTCCATTGGCGTTCGTATAAAGGCACGTTAGAGAGAGAGGGGGGAGGGGGTGGGTTACGGTGAAAAGGCCTTTACTTAGCTCACCCTCACCATGTGCCGAGACGAGACGAACCCAATGGTGGTGCGGCTACACCACCTGTGGAAACAGTAGTAGCAGCTATCGGTATCATGGCGACTTTTGGTTTTCGGAGAGAGATAGCGACGCGCAGCCTTGGTGGTGTGTGTGCATGCAACCATGCGTGCATGTGCGTGCGCGCTGCTCTGTTCACCGCAGCCTGTACCGGACGCGGCCAAGCAAAGGCGATGGCAACGGCACGGCGTGAAATTTGAGCCGTACCTTTCGGGGGCTCTTTCGCGTCTACCGATGCGCGCTGGTTCGCCGGTGCGGAAGACGAGACGAGACCGGCGGCGCCCCACTGGGGCAGGAGGAGGAGACCGTAGCTGCGGTGGTGTCCTGTACTGTGTACACGACAACCGTATGTCAACTCCTCCAGGTCGCGGAAGAATTATGTCCGTCTCCTTGCAGAGTTAGGTACAATATTTTTTTACTCGCGCTTTTCTAACATTCAACTACTTCTGTCATTTAAATTTTATTACAAATATTATAATTTCTAACCTCAAAAATAAAATTTTTCCAAAACTTCTTAGAGCATCCCAGCAGGTCATCCAAATCTGGACCTCCATATTTTAATTTAGATGCCCATCTAAAAATATTCTCCCTCCATATTTTCATACACTCCAATAGATCATCTATATTACACAATCCATATCACATTCTTCTATATTTTAATAATATATTTCAACTATCATACATTTGTATTTTTCCTAACAATACTCTCTAACTAGCGAACCCAAATAATCTCTAACTTCCAAACTAACGAAATGCAATCATGTATACAATTAGACGATTTAATCGAAGCAAATCGAATCAAATCAAATCAAATTGAATTAAACAAAACGAGGCAGTTGTATACATTTGTTCAAGAGCTCTTCAACTACTCGAGTTCTATTAAAAATCGAGTTCTATTAAACAAAATCGAAGAAAGCCATCGCTGCGCACCTCCACGCCCTCGTCGTGCCCTCGCCAAACCAACGTCGTTGTCGTGCCGCCGTTGCCACGCCGCACGCCTCCACGTCGTCGCCGTGTTCGCTGCGCCGCGCCGAAACTGCCCGTCAGCCTCAGATCTATGCGACGAAGGGGCAGATCTGGAAGGAGCCAAGCCGTCACCGTGCACGCCGGCCTCAGATCTGCTCATTGCCGTGCTCAACTCCCCACCGCCGCCTTCCCCGCGACTGCGCGGATGAACTCGACGGAGGGCGGTGGCGGCTCGGCAACTAGGGTTCCACCCGAGCCACCGCCAGGGCGACGCGTCTGCCTGTTCTTTCGCTCAGTGATTTTTGGGTCGTACTCCGACCGCAAGGGAAAAGCTCAAGCGAGGGGAGCTCAAACAGCGGCGGTGGCATCGTGGGTGGAGAGGCGATGCAGCGGCGACGACGCTCCGTGCAGGCGCGGGAGGAGTTGCGGGGAGAGGCAGTTGGAGGATAGCGCGAGGAGAGAGAAACACCAAAGTTAGTGTTTCTCTCTCCAATATGGATGGCCCTCTATATTTGGATGATCTGATAGATTGCCTGCTGGAGACTAGTTTTGGAGGAGAAAACGCCATATCAAAGATGGAGGTTAGGATGCATGCTCTGCTGAGAATGCTCTTATAATATCCAAATATCCCTATCAATACTACTTATTCTATTTACAGTAGATCCCATATCATATCTATTCTTAAATATTAATGAAGGATACTGATGTTTTTTATCTCTTTTCTTAATACTAGTGTCAAAATCTAGAAATGACTATATATATCATGACCGAGGGAGTTCTGTTTGTGTTAACCTTTTTGAGCAGGAAAAAAACCATTATAGCATCTCCGTAACTTTCCTAAATCTTACTCCACATACCTCTTGTATAGGGATTAGGGAATGCATTTAAAAGATTAAAGTTATATATCTCTTCAATCTTCAACAGTTTTTAAAAAACTTATTCCTTATATCTCATAATACTAGTTTATTCGTATCCAACCGTAAAATTTCAAATGGTTAAAATTCAAACAACTATTTTTTTCCCAACAGCTCAAATCAATCTTATTGACACGCCAAGTAGAGTATATTGTGATTGTTCCTAACTTCCTATTACCAAACCATTAATCTCTAACCATGTGCAAACAAACAATTTATACAAAAGCAAATTTTAAAGAAGAAAAAATTTCCCTCTGTGATGTAAATGAAAAAACTAAGCACGTATTTTAGCTTCTTTATTCTATTATCCTGCTGTTAATAAATTCTCGAAATTGATTTATTATTTAATTTTAAATACCGAAAATAATCGGTGAATGCTGATGGATGGGAATTTTGGGACTATATTCCAGCTACGGGGAATAGGATTGAAAAACTGTGTGAGATGCTCTTATGGGTAGCATAAATCGAGCCAGGAATTGACCAAAGAACAAAAGCTAGAACAGCTACTTCTTGTAAAACACAAGAATGTAACTGGACAAATCGAAATTAACTCGGTACATCAGCAAGGTCTGCACCACTCAACGTCGGCGGCGAGCTGCTGTTGCGAGCTCGTGGCGGCTAGCGTTCAGTGCGAATGAACCTACACGAGGACACGGGCTGCAGAGTAGACGAACAAGGGCACAAGGCCCGGTCGCCCGCTTTTTTAGGCTCAGAGGTCCACTCATTCTGGTCATTTTATTGCCTTAGATATTAGATCACGTCAAGATAGCTATTTTGATTATTCACCTGCACAGTTGCTACACGTGTCTATTGATCTATTCCCTGTTTATCCTGTGAATTTGCTACAGAATAGGAGAAAAGTAAACCGATCAAGATTCACCAACTCTCTCCGGCGAATGCATGCGAGCTAAGCTACCAGTACGCAAACCGATCCGTGTGAGGAGTGTGACTGCGACGCACGTGTGAGAGTGAGACGAGGATCAGATGGCGTACATCCTCTTGAACTCCTCGTCGACCCACTCGTTCTCCGACACGGCGGAGCAGGACAAGGAGCGGGAGCGGCTGAGCGAGGAGCGCTTGATGTTGCGCATGCGCTTGGTCTCGAGGCGGTGGGCGATGACCCAGTAGAGCATGGTGCCGATGGTGGTGACGAGGATGGTGGCGCCCATGATGGTCACGCCGACGGCCAGCCACCGCTCGGCGCGCCCCACCACCACGAACGACAGCGCCAGGAACGCTACGCTCACCAGCACGCACGCCACCCACATGAGCTTGTTGATCACCGCCATCATCTGCTTCTTCGCCTTCCGCTCGATCACCACCACCGACGTCTGCACCACCACCACCGCCAGCGAGATGAACAGCGCCACCGCGTCGAACACGAAGAAGATGATGAACGCCGTCTCGTGGGAAATGTTCGCCTCCCCCAGCTCCTGCCCCGGCGACAGGCTGTCCGAGTCCACGTACTCGCCGGGCACCGTGAAGATGGCCGCGAACGCCACCGTCGCGATCAGCACCGCCACCACCGTCGTCGAGTTGATGGCGTTGTTAAGGCCTTCCTCGTGGAGCTTGTTGATGCGCTTCGCGATCCCCTGCATGCGCACACGCGTCTGCCGCGTCTGCTCCAGCTGCGAGTGCACCTCGTGCTTGATGTCGCTCACTTGCTGCTTCAGCTCGCGCGCCGTGTTGTTGCCGCCGCCCGTGGGGCTGATGGCGCGCGCCGACGGGACGCCATGCTCCGCCAGCACCGCGGCCGCCTCTGTGTTGCCCATCTTCTCCGCCGTGTCGAGCGCCGTCTCGCGGGACCGGTTGATCGCCTTCAGGTCCGTATCTGGCAGCTCAAGCAGCCGCTTTATGATCGGATTGCGCGCCTTGCGTGCGGCGATGTGCAGCGCGGTGTTGCCCTTGGTGTCTGCCAGGTTGAGCAGCGTCGGCTCGGCGGCGAGGAGAGCGTCGACGAGGTCCAGGCGGGTGCCCTTGGCGGCCATGTGCAGCGCCGTCTGCCCCTTCTTGTCCACCCGTACGGTGATGCTGGGCTCGGCCTCCACCAGCGTGCGCACCACCTCCACGTGCCCGTTCCTCGCCGCCGAGTGCAGCGCTGTCTTGCCGTTGCTCCGCGCGATCAGCACCAGGCTCCCGTCCGCCTCCAGCAGGAGCCGCACCACCTCCATATGCCCCTGCGTCGCCGCCGTGTTCAGCGCCGTCGTGTTCGACGCGTCCACCGTCATCAACAGCTCCGGCAGCGCCTGCAGCAGCTCCTTCACAACCTCTACACCATGCAAGGAACATCGACATCTCGTCACATCCAATCATCATCCATGATCCATGTCGAGATGACAAGGATTGGAAGCAATGGCGACGTGTGCATTGGAGGACTACGTAAAGATCATATCAATACCTACATCCCCTTGCTTGGCGGCAATGTGGAGGGCGTCGTAGCCGCTCCGGGCCTTGATGCAGGCGGTGGCGACGTCGTGGTACTTGATCATCTCGCTTACCAGTGCCACGTACCCGTACTCGGCGGCGACGAAAAGCGGCGTCTCCCCGGCCTGGTTCTGCTTCGACAGAAGCGCGCCCAGCTCGCCGGGCGGCGCGCCGGACAGCATCTCCTTCACGGCGGCGAGCTGCCCGGCGCGCGCCGCCCCGTGCAGCGCCGTGTCGTCCCGCTTCCCCGTCAGCTGCTTCGTCATCTTCTTGCGCCGCGTCGTCGCTACCTGCGCCGCCCTCGGCGTGTCCATTGCCTCGGCTTTCGGAGGTCCCTGCCCTTCGCCGGATTGGCCCTTCGCATCCATCAAAATTGGAGGCAATGAGGGCTAGCTGCAACGAGGAGATGAACAAAAAAACTCCATTACACCATCTTGGGTGAAGTCACCAACCAAGTTACCCAATCCTAACCCATTGTGGAAATAAAATCCATGGAAAGGGAACACAAAAAAACAACAAAAAAAGATTGCAGAAAAGTTCAGGAAAGAAAAAGAAGTATGAACCAAATACAAAAGGAGGCCGGCCGGCTAGTGCCACGCAAGTGCTCTCCCCACTCCATCTCCCTCCACAAAAGCTCCTCCATTTGCACCACACCAAAACTGAACAATAGATCTACAAAAGATCTCTACACTCTATGCAAAAAAATGCAATGCAATCGACCTTTGATTCATCTTTCCATTCCCCCTTTCGCAACGCGACGATCGCTCGACGAAAAGCCGCCCCATTTCCACCTCATCGTCAAGCTTTCCCCATAAAGAAGAGGCAGGCAACCAGCAACGATGCCACATAAGAAATGAACACGAGATCGAAAGGGCGCCATTGCCGCAAAGGAGGCCAAGGAACACATGCATGCATGGAGGGAATCCAAAACAACAATGCTCGTATGGATGAACAGAAGAAGAATTGGGGGGGACGAGGCACACATGCACGGCAGGAACAGACATACCGGCGTGAGCTCTGCACCTCATTGCCGCGTCCATGTGAGCAATGGGACCCTGACCCACACGCCGGCCGGAGCAGATGATTACGCCGGAGAAGACAAGAGCCCGGCCGCTTATAATAATCCAAGTTGGATCAACGAGTGAACAAGCTTGGGTATGGAATCACATCTTGTTTTTTTTTTGAGTAGTTTTTTCTTGCATTTTGCTCGTTTTCTTCTGCCTATATTAAGAAAATCACTAGACTAATTGTGATCTGTGACGTGGGTTCATAACTGACGCCATTTCGATATAGCAATTCAGCAGTTGGTGATGCATGCATGGTTAGGTGATGATCGTTTTTGGTTTCTTGCTCTTAGTGACCATATCACTATTGTTTTCTTCTATTATTTTTCACTGTGTTTTCTCTTTTCATTTTATGCATGTCACATTTACTCATTTTCTTTGAGCTGTTGGTTTGACCAAGAGCTTGTTTTGGCGCGAGCAAGGGCAGTTAGTGCGCGGGAGGAAAAGGTGGGCGTTGACCGTTGACGTAGCAACGGTTCTCGATTAGGACATGGTTTTGCACTGGGCGTTGGCTGGTAAAGTGAATAGGTAGGTTGGGAACGATGATGGCGACGCATCAACGGTCAGGATTGAGACTAGGAAGTAATCGAACGGTCCAATGTTTCATGGCTAAGCATGAATGACACACATTAGAAGAGGTAACGCTAGAAGGAAAAATAGCTTCTTTTTAATTGCTACAAGTCAAACACATAAATAGATCATGTTTTCTTATTGTTTGGGACTTTATTGTCACGTTTTTTATTTTCGCTTGGACCTATTTTAATACTAGCACCGATCAAGGGTGGATTTGAGACCCTCTAACGTCGAGAAAATCGACGTCAGAGGATAGTCGACGGATGCCGGTCGTTTCGCTAAAATCCAACGGTGCGAAGCGGGGCTTCGTGGTGGCCAAAATCTACATCGCAGCAGTCGAAGGTGGGGTTTCGTGACGGCCGAGGTGGCTTCGCACTATCAAATCCTAGAGGGGTGGGTAGGATCCTAACTGCTTCTCGACGTCAGAGGAGCTGATTCCTCATGGCAGACCCAGCATGGTCATGGGTTACATTTTACTCTCTTTTTTTCAAAAAGTCATTATATATTAGTTAGTTGAGTCAGAATAATTAGTAGATCTTTAAATAAATCCAATCTATTTTAACATGATAATTGAAGTCAAGATCGTGACGAAGATATGATATCTCATTTTTAATTCAATAAATCCCATTGAGTCCAATTGTAACATATTGTATTGTTTTTTAAGAAAATCGAAAACAAGTATATTTAATATGAAAATATCGATTACATATTTCTGTTAGTTTTGTAATTGTGATGATATATAACTATTTTTATCTTTTATTTATGTAATTGTTTATAAATATAATTTAATGATATGCTATACTTCTGGATCCAATGTTTTACGTATAATATAATCATACAATCGTAATGTCATATTTTAACTTTTGTTCTATTTTTCTATTGTTCACTAGAAATCATATTTTAACTTTTGTTCTACTTTTCTGCGTATGTATGATACTGCGTTGCCGTGACAAATTTAGCTTCATTTACACGAGACATACCATAAGTAGCTGACCATTCTGAAGTTGACACCTACCATGAAGTTATCGATTGAGGCGTTAATGCGTTATAGTTGGTAGAGATTACAAAACAACGGAGAAATGATTTGACGCTCTAGAAGAGCCATATCACTGTCATAGCCTTCGAGATGAGCATCTTTCCTTGCAAGTGAATTTTTTTCTGTGAACTTTCTGCAAGTGATGGTATGACAATGCATTCAAGGAACGTTCTTGTAGAAAGCACAGAGTCTGCATGTACACAGGTGGGCGCCACGCGCCAGAGAGAGGGAGAGGACGGAGTGGGCTAGGCCGGACCACGAGAGAGAAAAGGGAGGGGGCCGGCCCGAATTAAATTTTATTCTTTTATGATTTAACTAATTGCTGAAATGCTGTTTGTAATTACTATTCTAGTTATAAAAATCCTAAAAATTCAAAGAAAATTCCTAGAGCATTTTCATGACTTGTAAAATTTATTAAAAATTTTCCAAACCAAGATTTGAAATTTTTTTCTTAAGATTTTTAATTCTTTAGCATTTTCAATCCTTTTATTATTCAAACTCATTTTCTTTATTCAATTTATTATTTCGAAAGAAAATTTTCTGGGCGTTACATTATTTCAACTTGTGTCGACCTGCTCGAGAGAATCATGCGTGAGGATGCGTAGGGATGGATTCGGATCGAATACGGATGGAAACGAATCCGGATATCACTATTTACCACATTTTATTTTGGATTCGAATATGAATACAGATATTTTTGAATATGAATACAAAACGGATAGCTCAAATTCGAATATGAATCCGGATATTTACTAAGTTTAACTTGAATTTTTTCGCACCGAATACAAAATTTTTGGTGTTGGGTGTGAAAGATGCGAAAATTTTGTTTGCCGAGTATTTGCACTCGGCAAACACAAATTGTTTGTTGAGTGTCTTAAGTTTAGCACTCGCCAAATAATTTTTTTATTTTTTAAAATTTTGTCAAATGTGTTTTTCCTTTTTTATTGACAAATTTTGTGTAACAATTTTAAATTTAGTGGGTAAGGTCTAAAAATAGACTCAAAAATATTAATATGATTTTTTTGGATAATTTATTTCATTATTCCATGCACTTGCAGTTCAAATTTGACCCGTTTTAATTTAAATCCTAAAAATACAATTAATGAATTAAAAATAGCTAACTGATCTAGAAAAATACCAAATTTTTTCATGGGATAAGATACGCTGTATTTTGATTGTAGAAAAAATTTTAAATTCAAACGATGATTTAACCGTCGATTTGATTTTAAACCCAACATATTTCTTCTTTAAATCTAAATTCATCCTCGGAGAATCTTTGGTTTTTGAATACCATACGTGACAACTTTCTCCAAATATTTTTAAATTTTTATCATAGCGTCTACATACCATGTTATAATAGCATGATAGGTCTCATATTTTTTGGACTTCATTTGATTTTTTTAGAATTAAAAAAACATTAATCTCCATGTTGCTAATCGAGTGTCGCAACCTAGATTTTTCTAAATTTCTTTCCATTTAGTGGGAAAGGCCTGCAAATAGACTAAAAATATGAATATAATTTTTCTACAAATTTTGGTTTATTATTTCATGCACCTGCAGTTCAAATTTGACTTATTTCAATATAAATCCTAGAAACACACTTAATAAATTAAAAATAATAAACTGACCCAGAAAATACCAATTTTTTACATGAGATAAGCTACGTTGTATTTTGATTATAAAAAAAGTTTCAAGTTCAAACAAATATTAAACCATCGATCTGCTTTCAAACCTAACTTATTCCTTCTCTAAACCACTAATTCCTCCTCACACAATCTCGAGTTTCTTAACATCCTACGTGACAACTTTCTTGAAATATTTTTAAATTTTTATCACAGCATCTATGTATCATATCATAATAACTTGACAAGTCTTGTGTTTTTTAGACTTCATTTGGTTTTTTAAAATTTAAAAACTATTAAGCTCCACATTGCCAATCGTGTGTCGCAACCTAGATTTTTTAAAATTTCTTTCAATTTAGTGGGTAAGGCCTACAAATGGACTCAAAAATATGAATATGATTTTTCTATAAATTTTGGTTCATTATTCCAGGCACTTGCAGTTCAAATTTCACTTATTTTAATTTAAATCCTATAACACACTTAATGAATTAAAAATAGTAAACTGACTTAGAAAAATACTAAATTTTTATATGAGATAAGATATATTGTATTTTGATTGTAAAAAAGTTTTAAGTTCAAACAAAGATTTAACCATTGATTTGCTTTCAAACATAACTCATTCCTTCTCTAAACCCTAATTCCTCCTCGAAGAATCTCCGATTTCTTAACATCCTACGTAACAACTTTTTTAAAATATTTTTAAATTTTTATCACAGCATCTACGTATCATATCATAACAACATGACAAGTCTTGTGTTTTTTAGATTTCATTTGGTTTTTTTATAATTAAAAACTATTAAGCTCCACATTGCCGATCGAGTGTCGCAACCTATATTTTTCAAAATTTCTTTCAATGTAGTGGGTAAGGCCTAAAAATGGACTAAAAAATATGAATATGATTTTCTATAAATTTTAGTTCATTATTTCTGGCACTTACAGTTTAAATTTCACATATTTCAATTTAAATCCTAGAAACACAATTAATGAATTAAAAATAGCAAACAGACCTTAAAATACAAAAATTTTAGATGGAATAAGTAATGTTGAATATTGAGTGTAGAAAAAATTTCAAGCTCAAACAAAATTGCAAATATCTTACTACCTTGTACGGCTAGAAAACTCTCACTAAGTTAAGTATTTCATAATTACATAAAGAATAAATAAAACACACATATTAATATAGTGATGCCACGTCATCCTGAGTCCCTGAAAGTCTGATCTGTGTGAAATCCTAAAATAGATGCGGATGTATCCATTTGCATATCCACATTCAGCAGAAATTCGGATATCCGTTTTCATATCCATATTTGTCAAACAAATTCGAATGTTTCTATTTATCATCCATATTTAATTTAGATATAAATACGAATATTCATATTTATAATTTATCGAATACCAATAAGAATAATTCGGATATTTTCAAATCCATATCATCCCTAAAACGCGTGCCGAACTGCGGACGACGACTGCAGGCGCCAGGTCAACCGAGTCCACTGTCAATGCCTTATCTGCAATGGAGCGTGCAGAACGGCCAACTCTTTCGTGCCGTCTCTCCTTCACCGTCCGACCCGACCACTCAAGCAAGCGGTTTCAGACACTTTGGCCCTACCTGTGAAAAGATTCTAGTAGCATTATCTATTCACATAATCTATTGATTTCAGATTTATTGTGAAACTCAATATACATATAATCCGAAAATAAACAGATCCCAAAGCTAAATAATATCAGTTTGTTTTACATTTTCACTAGCCGGAATAATCACTAGATACTATTTAAAATGATTTTAAGCAACACAAAGAATCATTTTATTACTTGAAGCCCGCAAGCAAGACTGACGGCGATCAATTTGCGGTCAGGCTCCCTCCGCAACTTGATTGGCTGTCTCTATCTTTCTCTCGCTCTCTCTCTCTTTGAAATTAATTTGCCTGGCCGTCTCTATCCTGTCGCCATGACTTTTCTGAAAATCACTGGTGCTCCAGCCTCCAGGCTTGTCCTGTCCGGAAGAAAATCCGGCACGTCGACATGGAAAAATCCCTCTGTTCTCACGTGCCATGGACAAAGCATAGAAATGAGCTCTCCTCCCCCTACCCTCTGCTTGCTTCCTCCAGGATTAAGCCTCCTTCGAAACAGACAAATTGTACAGAAAATTTGTAGGAATCATTTCAGTGTTCAACAAGACAAACAACTATGGGAATAAAATTCCCGACATTAGCTTATAGAGGCACGGCATCAGCACAGGTTTAGGATAGCCAACCATAGAACAGAGGCGCATGCATATCATTCTGCTATAATCATTGTTGTATTGAAAAAGAAGAGAGAAATTCGAAGGCCATGCACATGGAGCACAGAAGAGGCTGCATATTCTGATAACCAATCTATCTGTAGTATACAACAGCACAGTCGGCTAGCTCCTGCTGATTTAGGAGCAGGAAATGGCAGATAACACCAGCTTATTGGAATGTACACAGTTAACCCCTAGTAATTAATCTCAAGGGTCATGCTGTTACTAACGACGTCCCTTTTCATTTTTTACATTGGCGTAGTATGACTGCCAAAAAAACTGAGGGATCAACTAACCGGAATGAGATTCATATGGCGTATATCCTGTCTATCTCGGAGTCTGAAAACTCTGAGTTGTGCTGCCATGAATTTGAGCCGCTCCTCCTTCTCGATTTCACCTTCTTCCTGATCGAACGGGTGCGCTTGGATTTCACCACGTAGTATGTCATTGTACCAAGCACACCGGCCATGATCACTCCTCCGATGAGGGTCACCAGAAGAGCCGCCCACCGGAAGTGTTTCCCAACCACAATATAAGACGATGATATGAACGCCACTGTAGTGCACACTGAAGCCAGCCACATCAACTTGTTGATAACCCCAATAACCCGCCTCTCTGCTTTAGTTTCTCCCCTAACAAGTGTTATCTGGACCACAACTACTGCTAACGATGTGAACAAGGCAACAGCATTGAAGATGAAGAAGATCTTGAAGGATACCGCATGCACAACAATTGCCATGCCATAGTTATCAGCACCGCCTGGCACAGTAAAGATTGCGGCAAATGCAACCGTTGCAAAGAGCACAGCCACCACAGTGACAGAATTAGTTGCATTGTTGATGCCTTCCCTGTGGAGTTTCCTCAGCTCTTTTGCTATGCCATAAACATTTTTGTTGGTTTTTCTTGCTTGCTCAAGTTGTGTGTGCACATCCTTCTTGATCTCGGTCACTGTTTGTCTGAGCTCGTCCCTAGGCTGGTTCAGATCATTTGCTCTGACTGCACCAGCACGAGATAAGCAATCCTTTATCTCGGCAGACTCCTCTGAAAGTGGAAGGCCCTCTGCTATATCGAATGCAGTCTTGCGATCCCTAGTCAGTGCATTCACATTCGTGTCTGGAAGAAGCAGAAGCTCATTTACAATCTGCGAGGAAACAAGTTTGTGAGCAGCAGAACAATGCTTGTGTTTCTACACTAGATTTAACATGGTACAAGAATACCTCTGATCTTTTCTTCCTGGTGGCAACATGTAAAGCTAAGTTGCCATTTCTGTCAGGTAGCATGACAATAGCTGGATCAGCATTCACTAGTGCCCTAACAACAGCAGCGCTAGTTCCTTTCACGGCCATGTGCAAAGCAGTCTGCCCTTTCTTATCAGTCCTCCGAGCAAGCTGACGGTCAGCATCTAGCAAAGCCTGAACAATTTCAACATGCCCCTGACGGGCAGCAAAATGCAAGGCATTCTTTCCATTCGCCTTTGATAGCTCAACCAACCCAGAAACTCTCTCTAGTAGCAGGTTCACAACCTCAATGTGGCCTCTAATCGCTACAGTTATCAGAGGTGTCACATTTGATTGGCCAAACGTTTTCCCAAGGGATGGATCATGATCCAGGAGTACCTTCACAATATCTATAAACAATTGTCAGTGGTCCATCTTTCTGCATAACAAAAGTATAGAATGAATATGTAACAAAGCAATGATGGAGGATAGCTTGACCATTAGTTTGTGTGGACAGTCAGTTGGTCAATTGTACCATCGCGACACTATCATATAACTCGCCACAATTGATTTAAGGCAAGTATAATGGGAAAAAATAACTTAGGATTTAAGGTTTAAATAACAACCTTACCGATCATTTAACTAGGCATAAGATTCAAGCCGTCAGAAAATCATTTCATCATACAAAGCTTAGAAGTTTTTGCTTATGGAAATTTTGATATCAGTGTGCAGAGCTAACCTCGGTGGCCTTCTTTTGCGGCGACATGCAGAGCATCGAATCCGGACTTGTTCTTCCTCGTGAGGCTCTCCTTGTCGGAGTGCTTGAGCAGCTCGACGACGATGTCGAGAAACCCCCTCTCGGCGGCGATGAGCAGCGCCGTCTCCTCCATCTCGTTGGGCTCGTTCACCACGGCGGCACGGATCTCCGCAACCTCGCTGTCAAACTCCTCCCCGGTGCCGGTCATCTGCGCGTTGATCTCAGCGATGATCTGGCGCACGGCTTCGAGGTCTCCCCGCTGTGCAGCGAGGTGGAGCTCCGTGTCGTTGTGCCGGCCGGTTACCTGCTTGACGTACTTCTTCCGTCCCGCCTGGTCCATCCGCTTGCCGGAGTTCGAGAGCACCAGCACCGCCGCAGGCGCCGTCGGCGAAGGTGACGGCGATGGCGATGGCAGCGAGCTGTCCAGCCGATTGCCGGAGCCTGACATCACCAGCACCGGGACCTTGCCGGACGCCGGCGACGACGCCGGGGACTGGTCCAGACGGTTGCTGGAGTGGGACATCACCAGCACCGGGCCCTTGCTGGACGCCGGCGACGACGCCGAGGACTGGTCCAGACGGTTGCTGGAGCGGGACATCACCAGCACCGGCCGCGCCGGCGACTGGTCCAACCTATTGCTCGAGTAGGACATCCCCAGCACAGGCCGCAACGGCGACGGAGACGCCACCGGGGACTGGTCCAGCCGCTTCCCGGAGTTGGACATCATCAGCCCGGGGCGCCTCCCAGCACCCGGCGGCGACTGCTCGAGCCGCTTTCCGGAGGGGCTCGCGTCCAGAGCCGGCCGGCCGGGATCCGCCCTTTCCTCCGCCACCGGCGACGCCAAACCAATCTCCAAATCCCCCTCCCCTGCGCCCAATCACCACCACGTTCGAATCCGATCGATCAAACCCAACCGGCCACACGCCGAGAGAGAAACAGAAAGCCAAAATAAGAGGCAATACCTTTCTCCGGATCAACGGCCATGGCGCCGTCGGGGACGGAGCTAGCCGGCGGCAAGGAGGGGACGAGCAGGAGGCAGCACGCGGGGTCGAGGTCGGGGGCGGTACGGGCGGTGGCGAGGCGACGAATCGAATCGCGGGACGGAACGGGGCGGGGCGGAGGTCGCGCCTCTCTCTCTCTCTCTCTGTTTCTCTCCCCCCTGCGTGCGCCGGCCCCGGCCGCGTCGTCAGATGAAAAACGAACGGGAGCGAGCAGCGTTTGCCTCCGCTTCCCACCCCGTTGCCCTCTGGTTTCGTTTATCAGGCGGCGGCGGATAATTTAACTATTGGCCGGCTGCTCGGTTGAGTCTCGTCGCCTTCTCGCCTGAATTATTCACCTTTCTCTATTCGCGCGAGTGCCTGACAGTCTGCTAAGCTCACTGCCGATCACTATCACTGTGCGTGTTAGATCATCATCTTAGAGTCGCTATTTTTGTTCTTTAAAATTTCAAGCCATGCTATTATCTCTAAAAATCAAACCATCTACGACATGGCTTCTATAATTTCTAAAAGAAATGAGAGGTGATTTAGAGAATCATTTAGAAATACTGCAGTTGCAGCGTGATTTTTTTCAAAAATACTTAAATTTTATTTTAAGAAACTAGATAAAAGCACTATTAGATATGCTCTTAACCATACTTAATTTATGTATTACAGCTGTGCGGTTTGCTTCCCGCTCCTGTTAGGAAAAAAAGTAACAATGATTTTTGAAGGAATTGATTCTCCTAAAAAATATAAAATTCTTGTAAACGTCTTATAAAATTCTAAAAACTCATCAATTAGGTGTGTGAATCTCGTTGTATAACTACACGCGACATGGCACGTGAGTTTTACTGTGATGCCCTGATGCTTCATGGTTCCTGGATGCTACCAGTTGCTGGTTTGAGAATATTTTATGTTACTAGACTACAAGTTGTGTGTGCTAGGCCCTTCATTAGCACGTGCAAGATTGGCACGGCACAAAGCCCAAAATAGGCCATATGGATTCTAATTAATGAGATAAAAAAAGAAAAACCCATTAAAGTCCTAATACTAATATGCAAATATAATTATTAATTATTGAACAATGAGAATTAAATTAGTGGTTATGACATGGTTTGTACATATTTTTTCATGTTGTTCTGATGTTCTCTCTGTCTCCTAACCACAATAATATTTAATATATTTTTAACTATTATAAGAAATAGCATGTATTAAAGTGATACAATTAAGTGAAAGTATCTTTTGATCATATAAAATTTTAAATTATAGAGCCACATCTTGTGTATTTTCTATTTTGTAGCATACCTCAAATACCTGCAGACGGCTAGTGCAAAATGCCAATGGCGGTCGTTCTGCGGAGGGAATCGTCCCTGATGGAAGAGAGAATCGATGGGGCCAAGCAATGCCAAAAACAGTATAAATTTTAAATTTTGAAACATGGTAGTTGAAGTTTGAAATAGTAGTAGAAAATAAAGTTGGCTATTTTATTTTACTATAAGCTAAAATAAAAACCAAGAGGTAGAAGACTAGAAGTTTGGTATTAAAAAGCATTGATAAATAAGTTTTTTTAACACGTGACACATAAGCAAGATAATGAGTTATCTTTAATTTTAGAGCATATTTGTTTCAGCTTCTAACAACTACATCTACTTATAGAATATGAAGCTAAAACAAACAATCTAGATTTTAGACCTAAATTGTTAGAATCAGTAGCTGCAGAATCTAGAAATAAACTGAAACCTAAAAGTTAGAAAACACTAACATATCCAGATTCTCGTCAGCCACATATTCAGACCAATTAGCTAATAAGAATTTATAGCTAGAACAAACACTTAATAAGAGAAAACACTAGATAGGTTATGGCCATTAGTACGGTGGAAGCGAAATCATTGAGTTTAAGAATGAGAGTTGTAACAACAAGAGAAGTAGAGCAATGAACATGAGATAATATAGTGTATATACAAACAGAAAAATAAATATACAACTTACAACAAAAAAACTCAAACAAAATTAAAAGATTAAAAATAGAAATATAAGGAGAAGGTTTACTCAATCAAGAGATGGTTTCTCTAGCAGGTCGACACTACTAAAACATGATCTAAAATATAAATACCCAACAGGGCTGCACTGTGAAAAACAACAATTAAGAGAAATTGAATAACCGGATGCCATTAAATAAAAAAAGTGAGGTGATGCATAAAGCTAGTATCATTTGATTCTATAGATTTTTTTAATGTAAGTTTGCCTGAACAATGAGCGGGCTATCATGTTAGTTATATAATATAAAGCTAATAAAAAGTATAAAAAGTAATCTAACAATTACTGATATTTTTTCTAGAGAATTTTATTTTGAAAACACAGCACCAATAATCAATCTAGTTGATGTATCAGCATTTTTGAGTGAATTATAAGCCATTTGTGCCGAACAAAAATATATAAATGGAAAACGACCACAGTGGGAGTCGAACCCACGACCTTCTGATCCGAAGTCAGACGCGCTAATCCACTGCGCTATGCGGTCTTGAATATATGGTT
>KE373106.1:144936-156439 GCA_000418225.1 Zizania latifolia | reverse complement strand
TCCGGTCCAAAGTTTCAAATAAGTGAACAATATCAATTCCTATAAGAATTTGAATTCTATATTTTTCCTCTAAAAATCCTTTAAACCAAATGAGCCCTAAAGCTTAAAAAATTCCTATGGATCGCTTTCCTCCACTCCATTTCATAGAAAATTAGCATATGAGCTTAAACCTCATTTTATTTTTCCTTTGAGAAGTCCGATGTATCTTCTCTTTATATCTCTTCTTTCACTATAATTTGAGAATCCCTATAAACCACCCAAACACATATTTTTTCAAATTCATGCGTTATAAATTCCTATATCATTCAACTATACATAATATTTTAATCATGTGTTTTTCTTATTCCCGTGTTTCTTAAATCCCGCGTTCCAAAGAAGCTGTAAGTCAATAACATATAAGCTAAAACAGAAAAAAAAAATCAAAGTCACTTCTTAACGGTAACAATTTATTAAATTTCTAGTGTGATACGAACTGTGCACGCACGCCAATTTCCAAACTATGTAGACGACAATATCATAACACACATGCTTTTTATTGTGAAAAAAGGGACGTGCAGAACAACGTTACCGAAAACAACAAACTGATTAAAATTAAGGGTCTGTTTGATAGAGCTCCAGATCTAGAAATCTAGATCCTAACTCTGGATCCATATGTGATCTAGATCCCGTGTGATCTAGAGTAGGTCTAAAGTGTTTGGTTGTGCTAAGCTGCTCCAAAAATTCTGAAATAGAAGAGTAGAGAGTATATATATATATAATATTACATGTGTGTATTATGCTGTTTAATAGATATATTATTAATTATTAAATGTGTTCTGTTTTTTCTTTAAAAATAATCTTAATTAATAACTCTAGCACAAATAGTACAAACTAATTTGTAAAAATATGACATAAAAATTGACATGTGTACATATGAAACAAAAGCCTAGATATATCAATAATAATAAGACCACTAGTTAGAGACAATCTTCAAACATGAGAAATGCTCAACCTGGAAACTTGTAAACAACATGTATTTAACTATCTTATTGCTTGTGCCAAAATTTTGTAGCTGGATTGTTTTTCTTGATCACACTCAGATTACAACAACTTAAGTAAAAGGCAAATTGGTCAACAAACTTTGCTTGAAATTTACTTGAACGATCACAGAATTTCAGCATGAGCAGCATGGATAAAAAATCATAGGCAGACCAGGTATTATGAATAGACAGCACAACAGATCAAATGCCAATCTGAATTAATTCTTGATTGTGCCATGGATTTATGTCTTGATTGTTGGCACCTCACCAGCAACAGAAACAGTATCAAAACAATTCATTCGCTATACAGCTCAATCCAAAGCCAAATTCCTATGCTATCGGCAAATCTGAAATTAGAAATTCACAAACTTCATTGTTTTTACATTTTTTCGATGTACATCTCAATCCAAATGGAAATTTCATGAATGCAGTTTCACTTCGTGCTGGCATGATCTGCTTATTGGATACCTGGACCTAGGCTCTCCCTGCCTTGCTGCCTGAACTGCAACCACGACGATGAACATGAACAACATCTGTAGAACACCAAGCAAGCCAAACAGGGAAAGAACGGAGAGGAGGACGACGATAGCGTACGCCCGCTGCGAGAAGAGCCTACGCGGAACGGGATGCATCTAGAAACCGAGGTAGAGTTGCAGCGAAAATGAAGATGCATGTTCACTTGAGCTCCGCCGAGTCTACGCCACCAGATCTGGGCGCGGAGCCTACTGACGCCGCTAGTCCGCGCGCTGGCTGTAGACGCCACTGGCTGTGCGCCGCTTGGGAGCGCGTCGCCTGCCCGTGCGCCACCGCCAGATCTGGGCACCGCCGACCCTGTCACCCCCGCTGCGCGCCGCTTGCAGATGCCACTGGCCGCGCGCCACTTGGGAGCGCGCTGCCTGCCAGCGCAGCGCCTGCTCATGCGCCACTGCTAGCCTTCTGCCTACGCCGTCGCCTGACCGCGCGATGCCCTTCTCTCGCGTGGATCCAGTCGAGGCACGGGTGGAATGGAGGCCGAGGAGAAGAAAGTGGTTTATATTGCGATGGTATTGCGGGTAAATAACGCAAACTTTAGTGGCATTGGTATATCAAAAATGGAGCCGAGCAGGTGAAACAGCCCTAGACTAGCTCCATCGCGTCTCTGTAATTTTCTGGAGCAGATCTGCCTGTTCCGGTCTAAATTGATGCAGATTTGATGCGTTTGGTAGAGCTCTGGCTCCACTAGGCCAGGATTCTGGAGCCGGAGCTCTACCAAACAAGCTCTAAGAAACAATCATTCAGGAACGATTTAAAACCAGATAATAGTTAATTCATATCATGATTGGATTCGTTTCAGGAGTTCATTCTCAAACTCCTATTGGCGTAGACAAAGCGATTGGGTAGACTCGAAGTGGATATCATGAGTACTATATGTCCACTGTATGTACTATGTACAGTTGACACCATTTCTATAGGTCGCATTCAATCCATCAAAACATTGATAAGGCGATTAAACCAATCTAGGAGACAACATGATTCGTCAGTCGCGACATGGAACCCTCCGGACAGTGACACAGGAGGACCGGACCTTTCACTTGTTGATCACTTGGTTCATACAATCATACTGCATAACCGGGCACCTTTCACGGTTCATCCCAAATAACGTAGCAATCTCCGTCTATATTACGCGTAAATCTAAAAATTTTAGGGTTAGTCCAAAAACCGAACAGCGACATGCTCACTCGGCGAGGAAAGAGAACTCCACGAACAGGTGGAAGAAAAGTAGGGTGGCTTTTGATTGCCTCGATGGAATTGGATGTGATCATCCGATCTAATTTTTTTTGTGAATGGCATGTATTTGGTTTGTGGATGAGATGGATGGACATTCATCTTAAAAGAATATTCTCTTAAAATGATAGATAAATATATCATAGAAAATTAGATAGATAGACTCATCCACTCTTCGCCAGCACCTCTCAACCGGTAGATGCTGGCGTCATCGTCGGTGTCTCCCCACCCATCATCCCACCGCCAGCATCGACGTCTCTCCGTCCGCCTGTGACTCCACTGACGCTCTTTCGCTCGCCGGCCCGCACCTCCACCGCTCGTCGTCTCATGCAGTCGCTCCGGGCGCTGCACGTGCTCCGTCGCTCCTGTCTTGCCCACGATCTGTCGCTCCGATTGCCTACAGCGCTCTGCCGCCTCACGCCATGCCGCCCGACAGTGCGCCACCCCACCCAGCGCTAGAAGGGAAACGACGCAAGAGGAGGGGAAAGAGAGAGAAGAAATAGAAAAGAGATCATATCCGGTTTGCAAGAAAAAGTTAGATCTTCCTATCCACCCATCCAAAAAAAGATCATCTCACCGACTCTAGCCTTGGCCTATGCAGGAAAAGCTCATTTTCAAAATTGGAAAAAAAAATGTACATGTGCCAGAGCAGCGAATGTATTATACATCTGGATAGGAAAACGGTAAAAAAAGTCAATCTTGGCAATCATATTTTTCTCTAAAATAGAATCTAACATGATAGAGGTGGGACAAAGATGATATCGAAACTATCATAATATCATAAGCGAAAAATCAGTACAGAATTTTGAAACTCTGCACCGGTCACAAACTAATTATAATGTATAGTTACAAATTCACATCACATGCAAATGTTAATTAAGATTCTAAGCATGATTTAGCTAGTTTAAATTTTATATGATCAGGATATAGGATATAGTATCAACATTGACAATAAATAAGGATAAATGTTAAAATTTATTTTATTTTGATGGGCTGTCTGAGCTGGGCTACCGGTCCTACACAACAACTTTTCAGTAATTCCTGATAAAAACGGTACACCGCCAAAAGAGTAAAAAAAAACCCTCATCTTTATCATTAGTTTCCAGAGAAATTGAAACCACATATTCTTCTTCGTCTTAGCGAGAAACACTTGCATGCTACATTCGGACCTTTTAAACCGTAAAACAAGCAAACGAGAAATTAATTATCATACAACACATTTCACCATGCATACATTTCCATGCATTTTAAGGTCTAGCATTTGTCAGTAAATCTAAGATCACTTTGCTAGTGTACGAAAACAATACAAGTTCACGGTGTAAAAAGAGTAACCTATATCAACTCGTAAGTTGCCATATCCGGCAAATATAATTAGGCACCATTCAATGTGTACTTTCGATTTATCAAAAAAGAATAATAACGATATAATAATATCTATCATGATGTTATAAAAACAAATTAGACAATAAAAAAAGACCACGAAAGAATAGAGGTTTCTTTGAGATAAATACATACCACCTGTTTTCTTGGATTTTTTCCCGCGCCCACGCCCAAACGCGGAAAAATGGCGACTCCTCCTCCCTCCACTCCCCTGTCCCTCTCGGGTTCCTCACCTCGCGTTCCAGCCAACCAAGCCAACTCTCTCCAGCCAGTTCGAACAGTTTCATTAATTTCCTCGTGTTTTCCTGTCGCTTCTTGCCTTCTTCCCCGAGGCGCCTCCCTTGTTTCCTCGAGGCGGAGGCGGCAGATCTGCCGGCGAGGAGAGGAGCCGCCGCCGCGATGGTGAACCCGAACTGGGAGCTGCGGGGCTGCTGCGACCACGACCAGGTGGTCTTCATCGCGGCCATCGGCGTCTCCACCGTCGTCATCCTCGCGGTGAGCCGCCCACTCCTCTCGTCGCCCATTTTTCGGAGTTAGGTGGGTTCTGATTCGGGTCTTCTTCTTCTTCTTCTTCTTTTTTTGCGCCTGCCTTCCCTTGCAGCTGTGGAGGACGTTCGTGCTCACGCCCTTCAAGCTCATCACCGTCTTCCTCCACGAGACCAGTCATGCCCTCGCCTGCAAGCTCACCTGCGGAGATGTAAGCGCACGCCTTTCCCGGTTGCTACTTGTCCCTGCTCTTCTCTCCTGATTGGTGACGGATTGTTCTGCGATATGTTGTGTTTGGTGTGTCATTGGCTCATTGCAATTCGAATTGCTAGTAGTAATAGCGAGGTTTGATCCTCCCATTCAAGCGCTCCACGAGGACTCCGCGCGACTTTGCGTGGCGTGTTACCTGGACCGTGCGCCGCGTAGTCTCCCTCTCCCGCGCCTTTTCTTAATAATATAATAGATAGGTCCCAGTTCCTTGCTAGCTTTGGAATATGACTTTTGGTGATTACTCAGCCATAAGATTTGCTTTCTTCAGTCATTTTACTGTATCTGGAGTTTTGTACTCCCTGATGAAACGTGCTTCAAATGTGATGACCCTTTACAGGTTGAGGGCATGCAGGTCCATGCTAATGAGGGTGGTGTTACTCAAACTCGGGGTGGCATATATTGGATAATCTTGCCTGCTGGATGTATATCACTTATCCATTCCTTCTCTCCCCCTCACGAAATTCCTGGAAGATCACGCACAAATGCAAATTGCTGATATTCTATTCCTTTGACTGTGTTCTTTTTTTTTACAAAAGAAGGGTTTTGTGTTTTCGCAAATTCCTTAATGCATGAGACTCAAGGCTGTTATGGACAAACAACAATCAATAATAAAATGTCTAAAAAATCTCTTTCACTATCTTATGTAGACTGTCCTAGTTTCCTGTGGATATCTAATTAAAAGTTCTTATTCTATTAATGCCTTCCAACCAGAAAGTGTAATTATTCTTTGTTTGGAATTCGTATAAATACACAAACCTGTTCACACCCCTCTAGATTCTGTGCTATAACTTTTTTCTTGGGTCATATTTGGTTGGTGTTTAACTCTTTATTGTGATGCTATATTGCTATTGTTGTCTTCCATGTGCAGATCTAGGTTCATCATTCTGGGGAATGGTCTTCATACTTGCATCCACAAACCTCCTCACTACAAGAATTGCAGCGGGTTGCTTCATTCTTGCATTAATTGCCGTTCTTTTTGTTGCTAAAAATGTATGTCCACTATTTTGTTGGTTAAATTGTTGATTTCCTTTATTGTTTTTTGCTGCTAGTTTTCATGTAATAACTATGAGTTGTTATCTCTTGCTTGAATTATGCAGTGGTTTCTTCGCTGGCTCTGCATTGGTATGTACAAAGATGACTTCATCTTCATTTAGAAGTTTGCTATGCTACATGCAAATTACAGTTTGACTTTTCAGGATTCATCGTGTTCATTGCTGTTGTTTGGGTTATACAAGAATTTACTACTTTCCATATTCTGAAGTATGTAATTTTATTCATAGGTGAGACGGAAGATCCCCTTCAAATATGTTCATTTGGTTTAGTTTTCATTGCAAACATTAATTGTATGTTGAAGATGTAGTTCTTTGGTCTTATGTTTGTTTTCATGTTACAGGTGTGATGAATAGCTTGTTTTCAGTGTATGGTAAGAACAAATCACTCCTGATATTCTTCAATGATAGAATAAGTAAGGAGTTACCAACTGTGCTTTTGAGTTTAAATGCTTTTGCATAATCTAGATATCTATGATGACTTGATATCACGGAGAGTTCATTCAAGTGATGCTGAGAAATTTGCTGAAATCTGCCCTTGTCCTTGCAACGGTGCTGCATGGGGTGTTATATGGTCTGCTCTATAATTCCAGACATATTATTTTCATGTTATTGTATTATGATAGTTCTGACACTAAAAGATTTTGTTCTCACAATTGCTATTCTCTGTTTCAGGGGCTTCATCTCGTTTATCTTTCTCTGTGCATCGATATACCTTGGATTGGTTATATTGTCTTGAGGTAATTATTGCATTTTAATTTTGCAATCTGCTTTGTTATTCTTCTGTTGACATGCTCATTGTGTGAACAGTAACAGCACTATGCATTATTACATGAGGTTTAGCTCTAGAATTACAAGATTGACATGTGTATCATTACAATATTTGCCGCACAATAGGCTTGTGGCCTACAGTGTGAATCATGACATAGGAAAACAGTACCTTCACTTGAGGATATAAAGGAAAAATATTTGCCAAAAAAGATTGGGAAGAAGAGTTTCATTCCATTTCATAGAGTCACAGATAGAATTTCTTGAGTTCATTCACCTGCCAATTCATCGAAGGGTTCAGCTAATGAGAATTAATATATATAGCTCAGTCTTGCAAGATACAATCCCTGATTTCCATGGCCTTCAGCCCTTCCATATGAAAACTGACGTTTCAGTCTTTTATGTTTTTTATTGAAAGAAGAGAATTTTAAGTTTTGAAACATTATGTCGTTAGCCTTTCTCTAAAGTTTTCTTTGCCATGAGCTAACATCATTCTGACTTGGATGCACATCTTGATTTTAGTATTCAGGATTTCAATCTTCCATGTACCATTTTGATCTGAGAACCAAGTCAAGGCAACAAGGCGGGCTCTCATGTGTTTCCCATTACTCTGGATGTTGGTTCCAGCTTGTATTGATCTCATGAGTTGTACAAAGTTCATACAAAGGGCAATCAGTTTATGGCCGATGGAGTTAATTGGATAGGGATTAATCATTCAATTTTTCCATTTGATGTTTCTGTAGATGTAATTTTTCTTAAAGATCTTGTTTATAGCTGATAGCTTTCATTTAGTACTGTTTTATTCTCTTGAACTGTTGCTATTCATTAACACAGTAGAAATTTATCCAACAGTAATGTCCTATAGCATCTTATCGCTCAGACTCCTTGGCCTTCACTTCCCTCTGCAAAAGTTGCACCTTCTCCACCGTGTCGTTCTCACCATCCCTCCTCCACTCCAGCTCCCGTGGGTATGACATAGGTTTTTACTGTAACGGATTTAAGTTTAGGTATGAAATTATTTTACGGTAGGTATGAAATTATTTTATGGTACAGATATAGGCATGTACTATCTTACTTGTATCCATGGAACCTGATTGACATTTCTAATCTGCATGATTGGTTGCGAAAGTTATTCTATGTAATCACAAGTCTAATAGATAAGGCTTAGTCTAGGCTACGATTCGTCGAAGTGTAGAACATCAGGGAGAGCTAGACGGAGGCCAACGGGTGCACGTCCAAGTAAGCGAGATGGGGCCTTTCAAGGCGAAACCTCTAGGGTGATCATCAGCCTTTGTGGTCAGTGATCAGCGCGTGCACATTCGAAAAGTGCTTGTGGGGACTAGTGTGGAAACTTACCCAACCATAGTAAGTGTCTCTAGGCAAAACTTCAAGACTCAAGTATGACCTTCGTTCTACTAGGCACCAATAGAGGATGATCGGTGCCGGCAAAATCTAGGCTTCGCTTGTTTTTCGTTGCAGTCATTTCTTTTGAATGTAATGTTTTAAATGCTTTTATATTAATTTATGTATTTAACATTTATACCATTGTTCCATAATTAACTTTATTTATTATATACCATGTTTTTTTCTAGGAGATGGATTAATATAAATTGTTTGGAATTCATGAAATTCATGCCAGACAATCAGACACTGTGTTCATGTGTTCTGTAGCATAGACAATAATGTACTGTCAAATGTCCACAACCCCACATAGCATGCAGCCATGCACCAAGCTACTACTTGTGGTTCGGCGATTAGCAGCGTTTCGTCGTCTCACGAGCATGGCGTGTTCCTCCAGGCGTTGGAAGAACTCGTCTCCCCTAACCGGACGTCAGGAGGACGGCTAGCTGTAAGGTTATTGTCACACCCATCACATGTTTCTCACGAGACTTGAGCTGAGCTGACCCTTGTCAACAACTTGACTCTTTCTGATGCATCTACCCTACTATATAATTGACGAGTTGGGAGAGTGGACACATCATCCCTCTGGTAAATCTTAGCCCTTCATCTTTAATCATTTACCATCTGGAAAATCTCAGCCCTTTATCTTTACTCTATTAAAAATAAAAATATTAAATCTCAGCCATTCCTTTCAGCGTCTCAGCAAAATTATAGGAGATTATATTGATCTCCTTCCTCCCACATATTTCCATAATGACCAGTCAAGACTTTCCATATTATCTAGATTATTCCTTTTATAAGATGTATATCTTTCCGTATAATAACTTTATATTTAAAGGACTTTCTTAGTAGATAAATATCTTTCCGTCTAATAACCTTTCATTTAAAGGACTTTCCTTAGTGGATGGATATCGTTCCGATTAAAGACCTTCTATGTAAAAAACTTTCCTTAGTGAGCTGATATATTTTCCTCTAATGACTTTTCTCATATTGAAATATTTCTTTTTCGGTTTAATCTCTTTCCATCTAATGTGAGCGTCATGATCGGAATGTGCTTTCTTTCTATATGGATGAGTTCCCGATTTTTACAGTGTACACTATAAAAGGGGAGACCCGACCCAAGCAGAACACACCCCTTCTTCCTGCTCGGTAGTCCTACTCCCAAAACTGTTCCGATCATTAGTTTCGCTGAAGGAACTTCGAAGGACTGTCCAAGAGCAGTATAGAAGGCATCCGGAGGGTCGATGCCATATACTAATTGCTAGGAGATCTACACCAAACAAACAGAGAAAAACAACTACACTTTTCTCATGGTTTCTTCATTCCGAATAGTTTAATATCTTATTCCGCATAAAGGCTAATCATAAATAGGCTAAGAAATAAGCTAAAGTTTATGATTTTCTAACAGATTGATATTCTCTCGATCCCTCCTGTCGTATTACTGTCGTCGTCCCCTCTCCCTCTCTCGTGTTGCTCCCTGTCCAGCGCAAGGTCGCCGCCCGTGCAAATTGCAGACGCCAAATCATGCAGCCTGATGGCTTGGACTGCAAACAAATATTTTTCTTGTGCTTTTATTTGATTGTTTGAGAATATGACAGTTTGATTTGCGCCTATAATTGTTTTTTGGTGCTGCTACAATCTTTCTAACTACTAAATTAAGGTTCTAAATAATTTAACTCCTAACTAATAATATAATTGTCTTTTGATTTTTACTGGTGCGTAGCACGGGTACAATACTAGTATGCTAAAACTGAAGTTCTGAGCAGTTTCAGACTTGCAGTGGTTCCAAAGTACAGCAAAGCTGCATCTGGAGCTGCAAGTATTTTCCCCTGAAGGCCCGTCAAGCCGTATGTACTCTGGCCTAAAGCCCATCCGAACAACACGCCCAGCACCAATGAAGCCTTGATACTGAACATATTGTGCAGTTTCTAACTGAAGTTTAAGCCCATTTCTACACATTTCGCGTCGGCCCAAAGATCCCAACCTAGGTCTTGTTGGGACTAGCTATATAATCTTCCATTTTCTAGATTATAAAAAGCTATATAATCTAAAAATAAACTAATATTGTGAATCTGCGGAACACAAACATCTTCATGTTAATGCCAGTAGGTACTATCCCTTATTTCTTATATAAGTTGTTTTTCAATATGTGTATAAGAATTGAGAAATCAATTTTAATAACTTTGTTATAATTTATTTATTATATTTTATAAAATATAAGTTATTTGTTTATAAACAGACAACAAACATAAATTGTTTACTTATGAAAATTCAACCATTTATAAAAGAAAGATAACAATGCCATAAAATTCTAAAAAGAGGTAGATCTCGTTATAGATAACATATGGGCTGACACAAGATACACTTGTTTTGGTCAGCCCATACCCGACATGATCCATATGTTATCAGGTCATGACAGCCTAGTACGAAACACCGGGCCGTGCTTGGGTAGGTTGGCATGATAGGCCAACTTGGTTTGACCCAAGCAAATGGTCGAAGCAAAATGGTCAGCACGACCTCGGCCCGATTTCAAAAATACAGCCTAGACTCGATCATTTCCCTTGCCATCTCTGTGGTGAAGCATGCGTCACCTTCTGGTTGAGCACCCGGCTGACTGGCCCCCATCATGTGGTCTCCTTCTCACTCTCTCTCACCGCTCTAGATATTAGATGTCAAACCTGTCATGGAAACCGATGCGGTCAGAAAGCAAAAAAGGGGAGAAAAGGGAGGAGAGGAAAAGGTGTACATAGGATGATAGGAAAGTGAACCGAACTGCCTTTTGCTATCGGTTGCATGCATAGATGGCCGACGCTGGTACTACGCGTGGGGCGTCTCGGCACCTGTGCTAGCTATGCCCCCCTTGTTTCTCGCCTAGACACCCACGCTCAGTGCCTGTTTCTCGCCCACACGGTCAGTGCCCACTTCGTATTCTCACTCGCGCGGCCGCATGGCGCGTGGTTGTCTGGAAGCCGGGCCTAGCGCAGCTCTGAGCCGAATTTGATAGCCCACGTGGCGTCCGAGATTTGATAGCATAAAAAAGTTTATATTTTTAGCATGATAATATCGGACCATGGCCTAGCACGAATCTGTCAGGCTATCAGACTGGCACGACACGATATTGGCCCAGCCATAACATGCCTAGATCAAGACTTGTGTCCGTGGGTTGGTATGGTACGGACCAAAGACACAGTCGTACCATGCTGGGCCCGACCCTGTCAGGTCATGCTGGCCTTGGGCCTGGCCCGGGTCAGACGGCGTTAGAGGTGAAAGTGATTCGAATAGTTTCCGACCGTATATAGAAAAACGGATTCGGATCCAGATTTTTTTATTCGGATACGGATTTTTTTCGGATACGGAAACAGATAT
>KE373106.1:69228-111715 GCA_000418225.1 Zizania latifolia | reverse complement strand
GCCGCTGCACGCCGGCGAGCGGCGCGGTGCGCCGGTGCCTGGGGAGGCGCGGTGCATGGACGCTGTGCACGGAGGCGGGGCGGAAAAGCAGGCGGGGGTTCACGTGGGCGCTGGCGTTCCATTGGAGGAGAGGAGAGGAGGAGGTTGGCGGGAGGCGAATGCGGATGCGGCCAGCGGCCGGCTGGGCCGCGGGGGAAGAAGAGAAGGACAGGCAAGCCAGATTGGAAAGCGACGTGGACGTGGCAAATATCTCCTCGCGGGACGGCGGGAGAGAGAGAGAACAGAGCAGAGCCTGTGAGGGTGGGCCCGGAGTAGGAAACGGCCAGGTGGACATGTACCTCGCGCCTTCACGTGCCACCTGGCCCCGCAGGCCGCGTCGCAAGGACAAGTTAAAAATTAAAATGGTTGTGAATATAAAAGTTTTGATTTAGAATCGTTTTTCGTTACAAGCATATCTGACGATAATCTGCCACCGTAAACTTTCAGTTTTGATAATTTGTCACCTTAACTTTTATTTTAGCTGATTTTTTTTATCATTCTGACAGTTTTTATTTTATTTTTCATTTTTTTCTCTATAGGAAAAAACTGATTTACCTTTATGCATCCCTTCAATTCCAGATCTGGCTGAAACGTTGTGCTACCAAGACGTGCAGCCCCTCCCGCCGCCCATACCACGGCGAGACAACAGGAGGGGCTGCACGCTGCGTGTCTTAGCAGCATGACGTTTCAGTCAGAACTGAAATTGAAGCAGATTAGTCTTTTTCCATGGTGAAAAAAATGAGAAATAATTTAAAATTGCTAGAATGTTAAAAATTCAACTAGGATAAAGTTTAGAGTGGCATTTAATCGAAGCAGAAGCTTAGAGTGGTAAATTGTCGAAGCCCAAAGTTTACAATAGCAAATTATCAATTTTCTTTTTTTTTTCAACTAGCCAAAAAACACAATCAAACAGTCTGAGAGCGCATTTGAGGGCTTTAAAATCTGAAAAACAGCCGGTGATAATATAAAAACTAGTCGTTGTCCTAGAGGAGACCGAGGATGCGAGTAAGAAATTAATTAGGGCCTACGGGTGCTAAATGCGTTTTTTTATGCTAAATTGCGGTTAAGGCGACAATAAGCGTGCTGTCGCTAAGATATCATTTGGTGATTTGGTCGGGTTGGATGCGCGGTCATTGTTCTCGGCACTTGTTCGGCGGCATGTTACTCCCGTGGGCGTACATGCGCAGAATACAGCGCGCATGCATACAGACGCCGACGGGGTAACGATACGTACAGTGGTGTATATGTACAATACTGTAGCAGGTAAGCTTTTTTTCTTGCGTTGGGGAGAGAAAGCTGTTATTTATTATTTTTAAAGTCGACTATAAACATGCCAAGAGAGAAGCTATATATGTTCCTGAGACAGGGCGACCGCCTAAAAACTATAAAACATATGGCTAAAAATCATGTATACCTATGTATATATGCTGTACAAAAAACATATCAAATCAACTATATTATGTCTATTAGCTGAGGAGGACTGAGGGCAGTTAAGGAATATACTTAGTAATCTTCTTCAATTCTTCTTGGCTCTTACGTATCTTACTCCTCATCTCTTTTTTCCGTCTTGACGTCTTCTCATTATTCAAGAACCAGCACCAACACTAGCAATAGATGGTGGAGCATACTTTTATTTATTTATTAAGAAATTTGTTTTTAATTTCTTCTATTTACAACAAATTCTCTCGAAACCATATCCTATCAAAACTATATATATATGGTACAACTCGAGTCTATAGACTATAATGTCCTCCCTAATGCAAGATCTATATATTAGAGTCTCAAGAATTAGTATTGTGTATTACATATGTACTAAATAATTTTAAAATTAATATAAGAAAATATTATTTTATATTACGTTAAAGAGACATCAAACGACCTCTAGTTTTCTCTCGTCTAGGTTCTTCTAAATATTCGAATTGAAACGACATGCTTGAGAGAATAATTAAAGAAAAACTGATTATGGTGTACATGCCCTAATAATTCATACGCAATGCGCAATTGGCTACGGTTGATTGCACATGGCGTACTGATATACAGTTCTCGTTGATATGCAAAAAAGATAGAAAAAGTTACTTATATGTCACTAAAAGTTAACGTGATCTCTTATACGTCACTCACTTTCTTACTAATATATAGTCTCAGACCCACATATCAGTGAGAGAACGAGTAGTATATTTAGAAAACGGATAAACTTTCAGTAACATATAAAAAATTATATAAAAAATACTTGCGAAAGCATAGGAGAGGATGCAGGAGTCGCTGGCTTGATTGCCTTGTCATTTTTTCTCCTTATTAAATATGATGCCTGAATAGCAGGAGGTTGGAGCAAGCTTATTAATTCCGTTCCGGTATTGGTCGGAATGATCGGTATATACCATTCCATTACTCAAACCAATACATATTAACTGACGTACTATTTCGCTTCTAATACCGGTTAATACCGGCAATTTCGGTCAATACCGGCCCCATACCGGCCAATACCGGTACATACCGACCATTTTGGATAAAAATCATAAAATTATATTTTAATTTTTTTTAAGATATATGTTACATATTACTTATACTAAGCTATATATTATGTTGTATTCAAACTATATACTATATTTAAGATATTAATATATTCAAATATATCGTATCTAATCATATTAACATATATTTTAAATATATTTATATTATTTTATTAGACCCTAAAACGGTACATCGATATTGATCGGTATCGAAACATTCTATCTCAAAAATTAAACCAAAATAGCTACCGAAATAAAATTAACGAGCTTGGGTTGGAGTGCTGGTCGTAGACTCGTGGCGATATAAATTGAGACAAAAAAAAACAAAACACCCATGCGAGTGCACTGATTGATATCGGCGCAGGGGATCCTAGCTGCATGGGAGCCTGCGAGCGGTGCACACATCACAGGACAGCGCCCATGCCGCGGGGCCCCCGGCCAGGCCCACAGGCCCATGGCTCAGTGGTCGATAGACCCGGGCAACAAGAGCTCGCATGGCGCGCGTGGGCCTGGTTATTAGGTAGTTACATCTTCTCTTTTTTCTTTAATCACTGAGACATTATATTTCTATTCTAATAAATAGTTTCTTAAAAATAATTTTATACCTAATTATCTATATTCTCTCTCATTTCTCTGCTAATACTCTTATTTACTTTTCTTATATATCATATAGAACTGATTTCTTGTATAAGGGTAATCCCAACCCTACTAACTAGGATGATTTTTTAACATTAATTGTATTGCTATGCAAAACCTAATGTGGCAAAGAATTTATTGAGGCGAGAGAGAAGTGATGTCTCGGACAAGAAATCAGCTCTACATAATATCCAAGAAAACAAAGGAGATTATGAGAGAAAAAGATAAGGTATATGATTAGATACAAATTTATTTTGAATAAACTATTAATTAGAGAGTGAGTGATGTCTAAAGAAAAGATAGAGTAAAATATAACCCGTTGAGATTGCTTTAAGACATATTTTCTCTCTTATCACAATAAATCTTTTATCGTATCAGATTTTTTGGAATATAATTCTGAGATGGGCCGCGCGTCGCGGTCCTGCACTCCTCCTGCTCGCTCGATCGTCCCGGGAGGGTTGCGGTTCTCGTCCTGGACAAGGCGAGGAGCTTCTCAACTTGCATGGAACAACCGACTCGGTAACTTCAATTTTCAGACTAATTTTTAGCTGACGATTAGCAATAGCTAAATCGTTTATTGTTCAATTAGATTAATAATAATAATAATAATAATAGATTATTATTGTCTGGTCAGTGGTCACCATTGATAACTGATTCGTCAGCAGTTTAGAAAACTTCGGTGCGATGGGGCTAAAGTACTCCAGCGCATGGTGAGTGGATGCTTCGGTTTTACTCCGAGCTATCAAATTTAACTAACAATATTTTCAAAATTATACAATCTCGTATTATTAAGGCAGGACTACTGGTCGGCAAGCTAATGTCGTACATATCTTAGAGTATTTAGTATTACTTCTATGTTGTTTCAACAGTAACGGTGACGTCGATGGCTCTCAGCACACGGCACACTAGAGCCATGTCTGAGTACTCTGAAAATGAGATAGACATAGACTACTGTGACACTTCGTCCTATCCCATTACACGAACCAAGCGTACCAATGAGAACGCAGGAATCGTCCAACGCAAAAAGGCCGTTGCCAGGCGCAGCTAGCTAGCTGGCCCCGAAATCCCGCACGGAAAGAAGAAACGTTTGACACGAGGGACACGGAATGTGTCGCTGTGGACACATGCTTGGAACATCGGTACTCTGATGCGACATGACATTGATCCGAACGTCCCGGTGTATGAACCGGCTATGCGCATGCTGGTTTTGTTTCTGTTTTTTTTAAGTTTATATACTCAGTCTCGAAACATAATATGTTTTTGTTTTTCGAAAATGAAAATTTATAGTTTTACTGATAATTAAATTATAAATACATAAGTTTGCGCTAAGTATGTTGTATTGATTCATATTTGAAAGCACTTTGCTAATTTTATAGTTGTTGACGATATATACCGGAAAAAATAATGTCAAAAATATACATCATGGCGGAACCGCGGACATGGGAAACACTTATATTAGGATCATTGTGCCAACTGAGAATTTTCGTGAGGAAGAGGGGACAGCTGCGGAAACACGCGCGACGGTGGGCTCATATGGGCCTCTGGCAGCTTTGAGTCCTTTGACCTCCAAATAGTCCGGTGACCAGTGGAATTTTTTAAACAATTATTTCTTTATTCATAAATATAATTTTAGGTTTGCTTTTTAAAAAATTTATAGAGCTAGATTTTTGTCGGATCAACCAATAGTCAATAGAACATCCGTCAACCTAGTCGATAAAAGACTGATTATTAAAAATAATTCAAATGTTCATATATAAACCTAATAATCAAATAAAGGCTACTATCCATTGACCGTTTGTGGATATAAGTTTTGTCAATCTTTGATTGATTAATAGGATCCATCTAGACTAATTTTGGTTGACAATAGTCTAATTCTACATTTTTTTCAAAATAAATAGATTTAAGATTGCAATTTCGAATAAAAATATTTATTTTAAAAAAACGTGGCCAGTGTCTCTCTTGGCCACGTTCCAAGGAGACGTTCCGTGGCCAGTGTCTCTTGGGCAGTTGGGCCTGCAGAAACCATATTGGAACTGGAACTCATCTAGGTGCTTAAGCTAGGGCTGCTAGGCCGGTTGTTTGCTCCGAACTACTACCGGCCTCTTCGTCACTTTTGGCTGCCACATTTATATAGCTTTGACAACTCGTTTTGAAGCAGCACAAAAATAAATCTGTACAAACATTGTTTATTGCTGTAGTACATTAAACCATGTCACCCGTATTTACTACTAATCCTCAAGTGACAAGTATTCGTGAAACAGATGATTAGTCTCTACTAGTATAAAGCCACAAAATCGTCCGTCCGCTCCCCCTCCCTCCCACGCGCTCAGCGCCGCTCTCCCTCCCTTCCCGCGCAACCGCCTCCTTCCCTCCGCGCGCAACCGCCGCCTCCCTTTCGCGCGCAACCGCCGCGCCATGACCGGCGCTGAGCCGTGCCTCTCCTTTTCCCTGCCCCCGTTCTCAGTCTACATCTACACCTAGCCGACACCACCGCCCCCTTGCTCAGCCCGATACGTCGGCTGCAACCTCGGCGCTGGCCGCTCCACGCCGCGCTCGGCGCCCGCGGCGTCCGCTCCCCTGCGCCGCACTCGCTGCCCACGTCTGCCGTCTTCACGGCACCCGCGGCCTCAGGTCCGGCCACCCTGCGCCCGACGCCCGCGCCCTCGACGCCCCTGGTGCCAGATCCGGCCTCTCCCACGCTGACCTCAAGCAGGTGAGCCGCCCGCCCGCCTGAGTTGGTTCTCATTGGTATAGCCTGATGAGTGATGATTCATATTGAGTTTTGACAAATCTGTGTCGATCCAAGGTCTAGGCGATCGCGGACTCCAAGCGACAGGGATACCTCGGCTTCGGCGAGTTTGTCGCCGCGATGCAGGTTTGTTCCCTCATCGCCTCTTTGTTTAACTGTTACAGTTCTTCAGTCTGTGCTGCGGATTAGAGAGGATGCGGCTGCATGCCCGTTATTGATTATTTGTTCCGTTGCGAATTGCATACTGCAGCTTGTATCCCTTGCGCAAGTGGGGAATGAGATGACGCAGGACAGTCTAAAGCGTGAAGGTTGCTTTTCTTGGTGGATTCCTTTTTATGTGAGGTTCCGAGTTCATGTCCTCTATGTGTGGATATCTGTACTTTCTGATGGTTCTTGCAGACCTGATTAACTTGGATCCGCCTGTGATGGAAGGTCTTGACGAACTACTTGCTGTAAGTTTATATATTTGATGGGTTCATTGTCATCGTAGCTTATTTTGACCTCTCACTGTGATGTTTCAATGGATGGTTCGTTTTTAGATATCAAAGGCCATGGTAAAGAGAGTACACCGAGAAGAAAACGGTAACAAATGTGCTCCTGGGGGCAACCATCTGATGAATCATGTTACTAAATAAGTTGTGGCGCTAACTTTTCTCTGTCATGCAGGCACCCCTCAGGTCCAAGTGCCTTCTTATAATAACCGATTCGGTTCAAAATCAGAAAAGAAGGTACAGAGTTTTTGTGCATTTCGTGATCTTAATTTTATTATGTTTAACTTCACGGGAATATTATTTTGTTATTCTGTAGACTGTAGTTGAGTCATACTGTGATAGAAATGTTTTCAGTACTGTAATGCAAAGTGTAGTACTGGAGTCTGCAGATCAACAATTCAATGATTTGTACCTTCATTTGGTCTGCAGATGCATGTGTCTCTGACTACTGTTACTTCTGTAGTTGATGGCTTAAAAAGATTGTACATAACGAAATTGAAGCCTTTGGAGGTTGCATATCGGTTCGACGATTTTGCTTCTCCATTACTGGTATAGAAGTGAATTCTTGGGGTGGTTTATCTGATTTTTGGTTTGCACTTTACATTTCCATCTTATATTTTCCAACATAAAAGCAGCATTTCCTTGATCGCTCGAATATACTGAACTCTATGGCAGCATATCAGTCATTTATCGCCCCGTTTATCCCACGGCTAAATCGCCTGCCGTAACAATGATTTGTTGACACAGGTATGCAGTTGAGAAGCAAGGTCCAATTACGCTTGATCTGAAATCGTCGGCTTGACTTATGAGAAGGGATCTTTTTTTCACTTATCTCTCTATTAAGGGGTGGAGAAACAGGAACTCCTTACCCGTCACATTGTATTTCAACTTGATCAGGTCCTCATTTTGCTTTAGATCTCTTGTGCTCTATTTGTTTTACTAGCACACATGTATATTGCTCATTGACTTAGAATACACAGTAATCTTGTGCTGTTATGTAAATTGGCCCTTTAAAAGAAAACCTTCTCTCAGACTATCTTCTTTGCTTGCAATCTTTTACTATGTATATGTTTATCATTGTCTTTTTCTTATGCAGATACCTTTTCCGTGCTGATCTCACTGTTGGCCAGTTTGTCTATGTGGTGCGGAAGAGGATTAAGCTTAGCCCAGAAAAGGCCATCTTTGTCTTTGTGAAGAACACCCTGCCGCCAACCGGTAAAATATTGTCCCTGATTTATCATCCTGTCACATGTCATCTGCCTTTTTTCTTATATCGACACAATCTCTTGGCAGCTTCTTTGATGTCTGCAATATACGAAGAGAGCAAAGATGAGGATGGCTTCCTTTACATGACTTACAGTGGCGAGAGCACATTCAGCTCTGCCTGATGCAATTATCACCACCATTGTAAATAAACATGGATGGCTAGGTTGTCATGGTAGACCCCTATGTACATAACATCTTTATGTGTTCGTATGCTATCGTCTTAAAGTTGGAAGTAACAACCCATGTAACTGATACGATTTCTTTCTCGGTTGATGACATTTCCTTATTCCACAATTATGGATTTACATTAGGGTTCATGTCTAAAGTCGGGTTCATGTCTAAAGTTTGACTGGTATTATAACTTCTGTTACCTGTTTTTAGTGCAAATACAGAATTAAGGCATTTTTAATCATTATATACTCTGATTATTTCATTGGCGCATTATGATAATCAGTTGTCTTCACATAGATAATATTAGGCTCTGCACCGGTATTCAATTTAGATGATCATTCCGTATTTTTCTATGATCCAGGCGTGGCCTTGCATTTGCACATACAATGTTCAATTATCGTTAGGAAGACATGCCATATGCATTTTTTGTGATTCTTTCATGCATGATAACAATTGTTTAATTTTTTTCATGCATGATACTGATCGAGATTGTTTGATCAAGATTATATCATATTGTTTCTTATCATCGTAACATTACTAAACATATTTAAATAAATATTATATTTTAAATAGATATTTATCATTAAAAATAAAACTCAGCACGGCCATCTTAGTAAACACTAAACAGACAAGCACGGCAGCTAGCTTCAGGCAGTCTGCTAGGTCGCAGCGGGCAGGAGCAGGATATACAGCGTACACACACTGACACTACCACGGTACAATTTCAATGGACGCTCCTTTCAGCTTTTCAGCTTATGAGAGAGATTATTCCTGAATTATCCGTGGTACACATAAAACGTTTTTTTCTAAAACTTTATATATCAAAATAAAATTTGGTTATATAAATGTTTATAGATATTTTTAAATGTATAGTATTTAATGTATCTATATGAGCCATTGCTGATTTTTATAACGTATCAGCGACCCTCGGGAAAGAACTCACCTTATACCTATAGAGTCTTTTGCTATTGCTAATTAGGATTTCAAAACTGACCGACCGGCCGGTAAGCAGTTTATAAACCGGTTCAATTCGATAACCAGTTTGGTTTAGTAAAAAAACGAACCGATAACCGCTTATAAGCACAATGAAACCATGGCATTCGATTTGGTCATGCTATCACAGTTAGAGATGAAAACCAAACGGAATCGAACAAAAATAAGTGTTACTGTATCTTTTACATATACATATTGGAAACAAACAGAGATATATTAGAAAACATATAAAAATGAATAGTACCAGAAATAAATATAGATCAAATAAAGAGCAGATACGGATAAAAAAACAAAAATCTATCGAATACAAAAGCCTAATGTTATGTGTAAAAAAATACACCAAACCAATAAATAGGTTCAATCTGCATACATATTGAGAAATAATAAATATATATAAATAAAGTAAAAAAGCTTTGTACAAAGTTTTGGTTGTAATAAAAATATACTATTTAGTTTTTAGCAATCAATTATATATTAATTTAATTTAAATAGTTCAATATTTCACAAATAACTAATAATTTGAAGTTTTACATAATGTGCAAGCAAAAGATAATATGGAAACAAAATTTCCGATTTTATTACATGGAATATTCTATTTTTGTATTCGTTTTCAAGAATCATTGTTCTGTTTTCATTTTTGTTTTTGGATAAAAAATATATTTCCACTCCAGAATATTTTGTTTCTGTTTTCATATAATCATCTATGTTTTCATTTTTTTTGAAACGGAAGGAAATTTTAAGCATAGTTTTCATCGCTAACCACAGTTCTGATATCCTGTGCTACATGGAGGCAGTAGCGGTTTCAGGCAGCTGCGGCTTTTGCAAGAAAAATACTCCCTAACTGCCGATTTCTAGCTTCAAAAATCAAAAGGCAGCCGATCGAGGAAAATACACGGGCATGTGTAGGCGCAAAAAAGGCGTGTGTGCCTTTGATTAATCAGGTCGGGGCTTCCAGAAGGATAGCCAAAAATGCCTTCTAGAATCTAGAGGTGCCACCAAACCATGAGATCGTTGGCTTTCCAAATTGCGCTCGCCCTGAGTTGTCAATGACCGTTGGTATCCGTCGCTGCTCGCGGTCAACAGGAGGACAGCGTCGCGAGGCCGAATAATAATACCACGGCTACCCAGCGACCCGGCTGTACCAGGCTGCTCCTATAAATTGTACCGTTAGGTTGGGCTCCAATATTGCAGTACTGATGTTGGCACAGGGTGTCCAAGGTATCCAATACTATTATGTATGCCATATATATATATTCTTTTATCTGGAAGTATTTTATTACGATGAGTATATGTCGTGCGACATAAGTGACAGTAAAACTCGCATACAAATATTATACGAGATTTGCATATCATTAACGAATATTTTAGAAACATATTAGAACATCAGGTTATAATTTTGGTCCATCTAGTTTAATTAGGGCAGGTACTCTAAGTTTTACGTGAGACATATAAAAAATTGAGTATTCTATATAAAAGGTCCATTTCTAATCGTCTTATCCGAGACAATCGTGCAACTGCACATTGTGGTTATAAGAGCATATTTAAGTGAGCTGTTATTTTTGTTTCCTAAAACTTCATATAAGAACCATCATAATCTCCGTTAATTTCTAAAAATTAATTAGTCTACAACAGTATTCCTATAATCTCAAATCCTATATTTTATAGGGGATTAGAAATAGAGTCCATACTTTTTAGAGAAAAGAGATGTGATTTAGATGATCGCTTAGGATAGAGAATTATTTAGGAATACTGCTGCAGCATGTTTTTTTCTAAAAATACATAAATTTAATTTTAGAAAGCTAGATAAAAGCACTGTTAGAGATGTTCTAAGATATCTTCTCAAATCTCAGTTTGCTTCTATTTAGAGTTGATAAAAAATTTACCATAGCGCTGAAAGAAGAGCTATGAAAGTGACACTTATCTCTTCGTATAAGACTATCAATTCACGTTGAAGCACTTAAAACTTTAACAAAACCGTAAGCTGATAAATAATCATATTTACAAATTACGCTCCACGCTATTTTTTCATACTCACGAGTATGTTAGAACTCACATGCGTTCATGATTTTATTTATTTCTCGTTCTATGCCATGTTGCAATTTCAAGGCATGGAAGTATTATAGTTTCACTTTGAACGCTGTACTGATAATTCGAGTAGCAACAGGGCGCTGTCACATGATCAAAGCAGCAGCCAACCTGGTGTGCCCCTAGCAAAGCTAAACAACACAGCTCATTCCGCCAAGCACACGCGGGCCCCGCCATCTTCAATGCCCACGAGACTTTCCGCACAAATCCCGCCCGTCGAATTTTAACTCCCCCCCAAAAAAATTTCCACACGCCCCCACCCACTCTCGCTACTACCCGTACCCCACCACGCCGTACGAGCCAGCACCCGGGCCCGCCTTGTCCCACTGCCACCTGGGCCCCGCACCCTACGCTACGGCCCGTTTTGCACCCGACCCCTGGAGGAAGGCCCACTGACCCGTGGGCCCCGCACATCACACCACAATCACACACGTCCCCCCTTTCCCTCTCCCTTTCCTACCCGCACGCCAGAAGAAACCCACGCACACCGCCGCCGCCGCCGCCGCCCGGCACCGCGCCTGCATCCTCGCCGGCGACGTGCCGCCGACGCATACCGCTCGCCGCTCGCCGGAGAGGAGTTGTCTAGGGGCGTGCGGCACTCCCGTGTGGGAGACGCGGGCCGAATTTCTCTGACCGAGTCTACGCTGCGCTTTCGCGTTGCCGTGTGCCACTGAGAAGCTTTCAAAAGAGACGCCTTTTAGTTTATGGTATTGGTTTCCCGGAGGCTTCGTTGCGGAAGTGACTTGGTCGCGGCCGCTGCCTGTCGTTGCCGCCGCGGAGCGTGAGGAGCTGATGAACTCGTCCGAATCCTAGGGTTTTTTACGGTGTCGTCGGGAAGGCTTCCGAGGAAGGGATGGTGCCGACGGGGCTGTTCGGGTGGGCATCGCCGCACGTGCAGCCGCTCACCCCGGTGTCCGAAGTGTCGGAGCCGCCGGAGTCGCCTTCACCGTACGGGGACGGGCCGGCGGGAGATGCAGGGGTGGGGGCGAGGGAAGGGGAAGGCTTCGGCGACGGCGAGGAGGAAGTGGACGATGACGAGGTCGAGCCCCCGCCCTCTGCGGTGTCGTTCTGGAGGCTGTTCGAGTTCGCTGACGGAGTCGACTGGGTGCTCATGACTGCTGGCGCGCTCGCCGCCGCGGCGCACGGCGCTGCTCTCGTCGTGTACCTCCACTACTTCGGCAGGTCCTTGAATTTGCTGGACTCTGAGCGGGTTGAGTCTGCTCTCCACGGCCGTAGCGATGAACTCCTCGACCGGTTTAAGGAGGTAAGCTGTTGCTTCAGATGCCAGTTAATTGTGCACTGGGTGCTGCATTTTGGATTTGAGATATAGAGTGGTACTTTGCTTAGGCAGACCGGCTTATTCCCATACTACGATTCTTAGATAACAATGCAAATTGCTGTTCTTAGGAGAATGTTTTGGATAGCTACTTCTGGTACATTTGATTTGCATTATGTACTTATATGCTAGTCATTCTCAAACGTTGTTAGCAAGTTGGCCCTAGTGCCGCATCCACATCTGCTAATGTTTTGGTGCAATGAGGTTGCTCTGGACTTATTGGTGGTTAAGTCTGGAAGGTTTTCCAGCAGTACGTTGTTCCCAGCATGGCAGAAAGTATTCTGGGAGTGCCAATTTGATATATAAGTTTGATCGTGTATCTTAGGATCAGTGCATTTTAACATTTTCTGAAGCAAATGTTGTCAAGACCACTACACATTGAAAATAGGGTGGTTTGCATGAACTGATTAATTTGGCTTGTATTTGCCAGTGATTGCTGTTGTAAGGCAGATTTAGGATTGTGTATTATGGTATTTTGTGTGATACAACAGTTGGCTGTGTTTTGTCTATTTTGGTAAATTGAACTTGGATTATTGTATGGGTGTGCACCTCTCGCATTGAGTTGTGTTGCTTAATTTTGTGGAATATTTGATGATTTGCCACCCTTAAAAAGTGATCTTGATTATTTGCCACTTTGGCCCACAGTCATAGACTCAGACGGTCCCACATGACATCCATACAAGTGGCAAATAATCAAATGACACAAATTTTTTAGTGGCAAATCCTCAAATCTCCCTAATTTTGTTGATGTGCTGGGGATACACCTAATTGGATGCCTTGTGGTTGGGCAGCGTTGAAAAATCGGTTATCGGTAGCTGATCGGCCGGCTAAGGATTATGGGTTAATCGGTTAATCGGAGATTAACTAAATTAATCAGTCGACCATTAATCGGTTGGCATAAAGACATAAAGTAGCTATGTAAACATGTATAAAATGCCAATAACTAAATATGTCAGGGGACAACAAGGTGTTACCTTGATGAGTTGATATTGTAGTTTTGATGTCTGACAAATACTTGAGTTGAAGTTGATAAACCTGCAAAATAAATAGCAATATATGAGTATGTGGCTATGTGCTTGAAATGGCAGCAACCATTCCCATTCAAGTGATTGAAGTAATTGAACCCAAATATTGCCCCGCCTTATAAGTTCTCTCCTTGTCAATAGCGTCATTTATATTTTGTTGCATCTTTGTCATAGTAATAGAGATGGAAGGATCAATTGGGTTGACGAAATTATCCATAGGTCCTCCCTTCTTTGGTGCACTAAGCCACTAACACTAAAACTAGTTTCATCAATCTCTTCTCTATCTTCTTTTTCAATGGTGTCATCTTCTCTTAGCTCTTGCTCACGTTGAACCTCGGCGACCTTTTTAGCCTTTGCATCATCAAGAGACTTTTTACACTTCTCTTGTTTCTCTTTTGTGGTCTTGCCACAACTTGTCACATGTCCTATGACTTGATCAACATGACACTTGAGCCTAAAAATCCCTCTTATTCATTTGCTTGCCAAATATCATCTGAATTTCTCTTAAGGACTCTAGGATTTGTACTTTCATTGGTGCTCACCATTCTTATTCAATTATTCTTGATCTAAGCAAAGCAGTAGGTACTAGGTAGTATAAGAACCTGAAGGTATTCCCTTGATCTGAGCAAAGCAGTAAGCATATGCATTTGTGTATAGAACTCCCTTGATATAAGCAAAGCAGTATTCATATAGATAAAACTCTTTCTAGTTTCTATATGAATGGAAATCTTACATGGTTAATTAATACATGATGTGAGAACCTAATGATCATTGGCATCATTTGTTCATACGGATACCTCTGAGCTTGGCGTGGAGGTTGATGATGAGCTGCTCCTCGGTGTTGGTGAGGAGGCTGCGATTGAGGTCAGGGCTGAGGTTGTTGGTCCAGCGGAGGTGGTGGAGGTGAGAGGCAGTGGCGGTGAGGGAGGGATTCAGGGATGGAGAGGCAAGAGGCGGCGTTGGTGGTGAGAGAGGGCTTTGGGGATGGAGAGGCGAGAGGCGGTGGCACGAGGGTGGTGGCGATGAGAGGCCTTCAGGTGGGGGGAGTCGAGAGGAGAGGTGGGGTTTTGGTGGTGGAAACTGAACCCTAGCGATTTTTATATACTGGGATTAGTCGGTGGTCAACCGAGTCATGCTGGTGGCCTGGTGTTAGCACTACAGTTTAATGGGTTTTACTTATAACTGAGCTCGGTATACTTCAAAATATGTGTAATGAAGATACCTAGGGCTTCATAGAGGATCATTGTTCTATTTTCTAGACAGCTGTTATCTGCTGGGCACAGCCAACCACCTTCCAGCACTTGTATGTGTTGACAATCTTGATATGCAGAGCAACTATGCTACCCTGAGCACTTTAGTAGACATGCCACAGGTGTGACTGTAGTCTTCTATATGGAACATCCTGAGGACCCCATCGCCTCTATTTTTAAGTTTGTTAGTGTTACACATAATATCAATGTGCCAGGACAATGAGCTTGAAAACCATTCTTTTTAATATTAGAATTTCTACTTTTTTAAAAATATTTTCACTTTTTGGTTCGTGTGGTCCGAGTTGGGTTTCACCTCTATCCTAACCCAACTTGATTTTAAAGGCTGATGTCATTGCGGTTGTAGTGATGCAGATAATGGCCGATGATCATATTTATCTATGGTAGTGTTGGGTACGAAAGCTTTTCGAATTACTGGATATTCCAATGTTATCAGCTGTTTCTTTCTGCTCTGTTGCACATTATTTTTTAAATACTATTTATTTAAGTTACTGTTATTCCTTCCTCCAAAGTAGTGCAAGTAGTGTGTGCCTTGGCACTTCTCTTCAATCCCTTTATTGTCCAATCGGCTTATTGTTCTCTTACAATTTGCATTCCAATGTTTTCCGCAGCATGCTCTCTATATCGTCTATATAGCTGGTGGTGTGTTTGTTGCAGGATGGATAGGTAAATTACTTATTTTTTACTCAAATGATCCTTCTCACTCGACAAGAATGCTTATTGCTGTTGCTTCGATTTTGTAGAGGTATCGTGTTGGATTCTTACTGGGGAACGGCAGACTGCTGTCATAAGATCAAAATATGTTCAGGTCTTGCTAAACCAAGACATGAGCTTTTTTGATACATATGGAAACAACGGTGATATAGTTAGCCAAGTGCTGAGCGATGTATTGCTTATTCAGTCAGCCATCAGTGAGAAAGTAAGTTCACAGTAAATTGTGCTTTTATTTTGATGGAGTTATGTCCCAGCATTAAGTTCCACTATTTTAGTGTTCTCACAACTGGACTGCCTTCTAGGTTGGGAACTACATACACAATATGGCTACATTTGTTGGTGGTCTCATTGTTGGGCTGATCAATTGTTGGCAAATAGCACTTCTAACTCTTGCTACTGGGCCATTGATTGTTGCTGCTGGTGGAATATCTAACATATTTCTTCACAGGCTGGCTGAGAACATTCAAGATGCATATGCTGAAGCAGCTAGTATTGCTGAACAGGTTTTTATCTTATGAATGCTGCCGTTCTGTCTATTGTTCTGGATTAGTTTAGGAATATGCCAACCTAAGCTTCTGTCATATACTGCTCAAAGGCTATCATATGGGTCCTGAAAACTTTATATTAGATAATAGATACACACATTTTCTGTGCTTCCATGTTTCATGATTCTTGTATCTTGTGCAAATGTGTTCATATATGTTTGGTGCCATATTTTGATTGATGCTGAAAACATGTGGATGTGCAGGCTATTGCATATATCAGGACACTTTATGCTTTTACAAATGAAACTCTTGCGAAGTACTCATATGCTACTTCTCTTCAAGCAACACTAAGATATGGAATTTTGATAAGCCTTGTACAAGGAATTGGCCTTGGATTTACTTATGGGCTAGCCATTTGTTCTTGCGCTCTGCAACTCTGGGTTGGAAGGCACCTGATTAGTCGTCAAAAAGCTGATGGCGGTCAAGTTGTGGTAGCTCTGTTCTCCGTAATTCTAAGTGGCCTGTAAGCAACTTAATCAAATAGTTTTCCCTCTTCTGTTTTCATCTAGTAGTGACTTATGTATTTACTTTCCAATTTATAGTGGTTTGAACCAAGCAGCTACAAACTTCTATTCATTTGAACAAGGGCGGATTGCTGCTCATAGATTGTATGAGATGATAAGCCGTTCAACGTCTAGCACCAATCAAGAAGGCATCGCCTTGCCCCAAGTGCAAGGAAACATTGAATTCAGGAACGTGTATTTTAGTTATCTCTCCCGGCCTGAAATTCCAATTTTAAGTGGTTTCTTCCTCACTGTACCTGCTAGAAAAACTGTTGCACTTGTTGGTAGAAATGGCTCAGGGAAGAGTAGCATAATTCCTCTAATGGAGAGATTCTATGATCCGACTTTAGGTAACACCACTGGGACTGATCTTCAATTTTCCATTCCAATTTCTCCATTAGCTAATGCTGCTTTTTCCCCTGTGTTTTCAGGAGAAGTACTTTTGGATGGAGAAAATATAAAAAATATGAAAGTAGAATGGTTAAGAAGCCAAATTGGTCTGGTGACACAAGAACCCGCATTGTTGAGTTTGAGTATTCGGGAGAATATTGCTTACGGAAGATCTGCTACCTTTGATCAAATAGAGGAGGCAGCCAAGACAGCACATGCCCATGGGTTCATCAGTTCACTTGAAAAGGGATACGAAACCCAGGTAACAACAGTACCACATCATGGTGTAGCCGTGTATGTGTAGGACATTTTTAGAAATGTCTAGGATTGTAGGCTGGTTAGGCATGGAGAGTTTGCTTCACTTTTTAACCATTTAATCTTATGTACCTTCTTAGGTTGGTCGAGCTGGTATGGTCTTGAGTGATGAACAAAAGATCAAAATTTCTATTGCTCGTGCTGTGCTTTCAAATCCATCAATTCTTTTGCTTGACGAGGTCACAGGAGGACTTGATTTTGAAGCTGAAAAGGCTGTGCAAGAAGCATTAGATGTTCTCATGTTGGGAAGGTCAACCATTATAATAGCTCGGCGTCTTAGTCTCATTAAAAATGCTGATTACATAGCTGTCATGGAGGAGGGCCATCTTGTTGAAATGGGGACACATGATGAACTGCTGAACTTGGACGGCCTTTATGCTGAGCTTTTAAGGTGTGAGGAAGCAACAAAACTTCCCAAGAGGTAAGCATATTTTTCCTCTCTGGATAATATTCTGTTAGTTTATGTTTAGTACCATGTTGGTTCTGGTCTAGGCTAGAAGTCCTCATGCGCTCCATATACTTGCCTCTTGGCTTACAATTAAATATTTCAACTGTCCCAGTTTTCCTAATATAGTGTCATAATAACATTCCCTGAGTTAGCTTAGATGTGAGGGAGAGTATTGACTACTGAAGAGTGCCACTTTTCTTAAGTAGCTTAAGCTTTTGGGTGAATTAGTTCGTGCTTGATACTCAATGTGCAAACACATGTTCAAAACTTATGTGAAGTTTGATTGTGTAGACACTAATTTGTCTTGGATTTTGAGAGCATCCTACAGAAAGATGGTGGACAGAAGAAATATTAGTTAGCCTTGTGCTGACCTTGTTTTAACTTTTAACTGTGTTTAATTTTTATGCCTTACTGATGCTTTTTTGATCTATCTCAGGATGCCAACCAAGAATGGCAAGGAACGTAAGTCACTCCAAACCGAGGATCTGCTGCCCAATCAAAATTTTCAAGAATCATCCTCTCCCAAGATGGCAAAATCACCTTCTCTTCAAAGAACACATGGCATGCTTCAGTTTTGGCGATCAGACACCAAACAAAACTCTCATGATTCACCAAAGGATCAGAGCCCACCTTCAGAACAAACTATAGACAATGGGATACCTTTGGTTGCCACTGAAAGAGTACCATCAATCAAGAGACAGAATAGTTTTGAAATGAAATTGCCTGATCTTCCAAAAGTTGACGTCCATCCCATACAACGGCAGTCTTCAAAAAATTCAGAACCTGATTCACCTATATCACCTCTGTTGACTTCTGATCCACAGAATGAGCGTTCACATTCACAAACTTTTAGTAGGCCACAGAGTGAACAAGATGATGCAAGTTCTGAACAGAGTGAACTAGAAGAGTTGCAACACCATAAACCTCCATCCTTTTGGAGACTTGCAGCACTTAGTATTGCTGAATGGCCTTATGCACTTTTAGGCACAATTGGTGCAGCTATATTTGGCTCCTTTAATCCACTGCTTGCTTACACAATAGCACTTGTGGTGGGAGCATATTACCGGATAGAAGTTAGTGACATGCACCATGAAGTGAACAGGTGGTGTTTATTCATAGTAGGCATGGGTGTTATTACAGTGCTGGTTAACTGGTTGCAACATTTCTATTTTGGAATAATGGGGGAGAAGATGACTGAGCGCATAAGAAGAATGATGTTCTCTGGTAATTTGAATTTGCATATGTATATTGAACCACTGCCTTTTATTGTTTTCTGCTGCAATCTTGAGGTTATTTTTTCTCTCATCGATCCACACTGATTCTAGATTCCTATGCAGCAATTCTGCGAAATGAAGTTGGATGGTTTGACAAAGAGGACAGTAGTGCTGATACACTATCCATGCGCTTGGCAAACGATGCTACATTTGTCCGTGCTGCATTCAGTAATCGTCTTTCCATATTCATACAAGACACTGCTGCAGTATCAGTGGCTCTTCTTATTGGAATGCTGTTGGAATGGAGAGTGGCACTTGTTGCTCTTGCAACTTTACCTGTTCTTGTTGTCTCTGCTATTGCACAGGTAATAGTCTTAAGGTTTGTTAGTCTATTACCATCATAAGCTAGTAACATATTTTGATATATTGACATAGATCATGATATCTGTTAGTGAGACAGCATTATTGATTCTTTTTTTGGCCTCACTTTGGAAGTTAGGATATGCTAATATATCAAAACAGGCCTCATCGGAAATAACATAATCACATTATTCAAGTCCTGGTTAGATTGCATCGATTTAAAAGGTTATATACAAATTGAACCTAAGAGAGCAAACCAGTGGGCGTCCTAAATTGTCACTTGAGCACACATCTCTGGCACCTAGCTCATCACTTTGCACATATAATTTTGATACTGTCAATGATTAGGGTACATGCCAAACACTAGGATAATTAATGTTCATGCTAAGAGTGTCACTGACAATAATAATCCCGATTTATATCTTTTTTTATACTGTATATGTTTCTATGATGTACGATATGTTGTAGCCTGTTCACACACAATCCATATGATATTGTGAATTGCCTGAACTGGTCAACAGTTAAATGTGTTAAACACAAAGCTTGCACACCAAACTCGTCTGCATACAAATCTTCATGCAAATTTGGGATTTAGCCATTTATTCTGGATATTTATGGTATAACTCAAGCAATTAGGCATGCTCTAAATTGATTTGATAAACCATGCAGAAATTGTGGCTTGCTGGTTTCTCAAAAGGAATCCAGGAGATGCATAGAAAGGCTTCATTAGTTCTTGAAGATGCAGTCCGAAACATTTACACTGTTGTAGCCTTCTGTGCTGGGAACAAGATAATGGAACTATACAGATTACATCTTGGTAAGATACTGAAGCAGAGCCTAGTGCATGGATTGGCCATAGGCTTTGGCTTTGGCTTCTCGCAGTTTCTTCTTTTTGCCTGCAATGCCCTTCTTCTTTGGTACACTGCCATTTCAGTGAACCAGCAGCGACTCTCAATTGCCACAGGGTTAAAAGAGTACATTCTCTTTTCATTTGCATCATTTGCATTGGTGGAGCCCTTTGGACTCGCTCCTTACATTCTTAAAAGGCGGAAGTCTCTCACTTCAGTGTTTGAAATCATTGACCGTGAACCGAAGATTGATCCTGATGACAACACTGGCTTAAAACCACCAAATGTTTACGGGAGCATTGAATTCAAGAATGTTGATTTCTCTTATCCAGCTCGTCCTGAAATTCTTGTGCTGAGCAATTTTAATCTTAAAGTGAGTGGTGGACAAACAATTGCAGTGGTAGGTGTTTCAGGATCAGGGAAGAGCACTATCATTTCTTTAATTGAGAGATTCTATGACCCAGTGGCTGGCCAAGTTCTACTGGATGGCCGAGATCTAAAGTCATTCAACCTGAGATGGTTGCGAAGTCACATGGGCCTAATTCAGCAAGAGCCAGTTATTTTCTCAACAACGATAAGAGAGAACATTATTTATGCAAGGCACAACGCAACAGAGGCTGAGATGAAGGAAGCCGCGAGGATAGCAAATGCCCACCATTTCATCAGCAGCTTGCCACATGGATATGACACTCATGTTGGAATGAGGGGGGTTGATCTTACAGCTGGGCAGAAGCAGCGGATTGCCATTGCTAGGGTGGTTTTGAAGAATGCACCTATTTTGTTGTTAGATGAGGCCAGCTCTGCAATCGAGTCCGAATCTAGTAGAGTGGTCCAGGAAGCTCTTGACACATTGGTCATGGGGAACAAGACAACCATCCTAATTGCGCACAGGGCAGCGATGATGAAGCATGTCGATAACATTGTTGTCCTAAATGGTGCTAGAATAGTTGAGCAGGGTACACATGACTCTCTGATGGCCCTGAATGGACTCTATGTTAGATTGATGCAACCCCATTTTGGCAAGGGCCTTCGTCAGCATCGGCTAATGTAATTAGTGTTGAGTTTGTTAGGTGTAAATTATCCTAGGGCGTGATCAAGTTCCTTTTCGCTCTATCCACCCGGTTTGGGTCATGGTTCTGTGGCTTGCTGTTTTTGTCGGAGGAAAATGTTGGTGTCGCAGGCACTGCTCTGAATGAGTGGAAAGGTGACCTGATCTTGACAAAGATTTTAGCCAGAAGATTCAGATGACTAGCTTTGTTGAAACTCTAGGAAACTTATTCTGGAAATAGTTAGCGAGTTTGGAGGGGAACTTATTCTGGAAATAGTTAGCAAGATTTGAGGGCATTGTAATTGTTGTAAAATATGAGTTGCAAACATTCTTTCAGAGGCTCGTGCACTCGATTCCTTTCGCCTCTGCTATGTATTGGTTTGATCTTTCACACGTCTGTAAAGAAATGCTGTTAACCTGTCAAATCCTTGGCACCATGGACTGTGGTGTGCCTGTTTAACTAATCCTCACCCGTAGCTGTCAACAGATGGTTCAATTGATTCAGTCGGCGTACTTAGATGGCTATAATCAAAATTACTAGAGGCCCTGGCTTGATAGAGGATGCTTTAGATGGCGATGGTTAAAATACTTATGGTATTGTCTATCCATACTCTTATCTGACTAAATAGACTTATACTCGTGCATGTATCTGTACCTGTTTGTAGGTATGAATTTTTCTTCGTACCTATACCCATACATACCTATACTCATACAGGTATTTAATACCTGATAGGAACAGAACCAGTGTCATGTGGTGGGGGAGAGTGGGGGCCGCGTGTTGGAGTAGAAGGGGGCCGGCGGCGGCATCGTGCGCATGTGAGGATTCGAGGAACGAGAGTGGCGGTGCGTGGAGTGAGGGAATTGGAATCAGCTTAAGAGGAGAGGAAAGCAACTTTAGGTTTTGTATTGGGCCAAAATAAAAGGTCCAAAACTACAATAGTCTAATATAAACCCTAAAGTTGCTCCAATAGAGTAATTATATACCTGTGGGTATGATATTTTTTCCATACTCGTTTCTAATAGAGTAATTATCTACGGATAAACGGGTATCGGGTATCCATTGACATTCGCCTAAGACTCTTTCTAGATTTGTAGGTAGCTAACATTTAGCACAACGTCTGTTAGCAACCCAAACTCAAATCAATCACAGAACCATAATCACTGCAAGGAAAAACTAAAATAGAAATCTCGTGCCAGGAACTCCCAGCTGAGCCGCCGGCTACTTTCTTCTTGTTCATCAAGTTCAAGTCTGTTACATGTATCTATCTCTTATATACTCCACACCACTCATGCACAATAGCTACAAGGCCCATACTGGTCCATAGAACGCTGTAGCATATCCGACATTGGCGTCTTCTAATTCCTGACATCCTCCCCTCCTTGAATTTTGGCTTGTCCCCAAGCTAGGGAATCAAGAAATTTCTCTTGCATCTCATCTAGATTTTCCCATGAAGTATCTTCAGCTCGATCATTAGTCCATTGAACAAGAACCTGGGTCACCGGTGAATCACCTGCAATCACAGAACGAAAGTCCAACAAACGGGCAGGTTGAATACCAGCAGATAGTGACAAATTGCTAAGAACTCCATATGCAGCCTTGAGCTCTTCTATCCTCTCCACATAGCGTTGGGCAGTTAGGGAAAGTTCATGATAGTTTCGGACATGCGAGATGTCACCTTGCCACCCAGGCAACACCTCGTATTTGACCTGTACTTGCTCCAGGGTATCAAGATCCCATGGAAAGGATTGCAGCCTTTGCCCATCAGGTTGGTTATAAGAAATAGCCAGCTTAATTTCTAGCAGTCCAGACAAAACATCAAAGTTGGTCTGATTAAGAGACGAAAATCCGCCACTTGAAACTACTGCCTGCTTCCTTCTTGAAAAAACCCTAGCTTGAATTGAAGGAATCGGAAGTGAGCGTCGGCCCGAGCTAGCTCACATCCTAATGTCAAGCCAGCCGCAGCACCTTGGGCGGCCTGTTGTAGTTCCAAATTTCTTTCCTAAATTTCTATGGAGATCACCTTCTTCTCCAAACAATTCAGTTGGAAAAGGACCAGAGCCACCCCTTGTTGTAAAAGCCTTTACTACTCCAACCAGGTCACCAAAGCACCTTGGGGCAACTCCAAGGCCAGCGCATATCCCACCAGCTGAAGGGCTAGAAGAAATCACAAATGGGTAATTTCTAAAATAGTTATCAGCATGGTTGCCTGACCATCTTCAACCAGAATTTTCTTCTTCTGCTGGATAGATTCATTCACTGCAATTCTTTTGTACTTCTCAACCTCTTCCTTGAGCATGCCTTTGCTATACTTGAAGCCTTTAAACCTTGAAGCAGCATATCCAAATAGGACATCAAGCTTATCTCCAAAAATGTCCATGTGTCTTAGATCACCAACTCGCAGACCGTTTCGTGTGGCCTTGCTGGAATAACATGGTCCTGTATTCACGACACCATCTGAAACTTTAGCGAATCCATTCTGTACCAGGAGAAGACTATCTGCTTCACCTCCTTTCACCGAGGAACACCGTAGCTAACAATTCAGGGGCCTTTTGTTGACTCACCGCCAAGCAAAAGTAAGAAGAGAAAATTGCTTGTTTGCCACGAAGTTCATTGGCATGTTTTTAAATACCACAAAGTTTATAGCGTTTGCAATTTTGTCACAAACTTTGCTGTATAACTTTCTCTATTGCCATTTTCTAATTTATGCTCTTTTTTCCTTTTCTTTTTTCATTTATCTAACTTGGTTTGCCTCTTTTGCCCCTGGTGAAGCCGAGTAAAAAAATAGAACCCTTGCTTAAAAACAGCGCACGGCTTGCTTCTTCCAGTTCACTTGGCAGTTCGTGTTGCTGTGCCAGGAGGCCACCGCCGCCGCGCTGGGAGCCGACCGAGCAGCTGCGCCAAGCCGCTGCGCTGCACAGCCGGGAGGAGGCCGAGCCACGCCGCCGTAGGAGGGTCGGGTCACCTTTTTCCAGGAGAAGAAGCAAGTCGTACACTGCTGTTCTGTTCCTAGGTTCTTCTGTTTTTTTGCTTGGCTTCGCTAGGGGCAAAAGAGGCAAACCAAGTTAAATAAATGAAAAAGGAAAAGGAAAAAAGAGTATAAATCAGAATATGGCAATAGAGTAAGTAATACAACGAAGTTTGTGGTAAAATTGCAAACGCTACAAACTTTGTGGCATTCGGAAACATACCAATGAATTTCACGGCGAACGAGCAATTTTCCCAAAGTAAGAATACGAGATCTGTTACCTTCAGAATTGTAAATAATGTGTCCAGCATTTGCTCCACCATCATATTGGCTCGGCTGCAAGCGCAGGTGGTGGTCGGAGCTCGGACCATGCGGTCCGTCGTGGCGAGGGTGGCCGTGAGGAGGCAGTAGCAATAGGGCTCGAGTTGCGCTTGCCTCCTCTGCTACTGCTCGTTGCTGCTCGTAGTGGCGACTGTCGAGATGAGGAGGAAGATGTCGTGCAGGGCGTGAATCTGGTGCAGGGAGGAGAAGGCGATGGTGACGATGATGGCGGCGGTGGTGCGGTCACCGTAGATGGGCCCTAGGGTGGAGGCCCCACGCCATGGGCGACGGAATCTGCAAGCTGTGCGGCGCAGCGCGGCACTGCGGGCGGCGTGGCACGGCCAAGTGGCGTGGCTCAGCCTAGGGGCGCCTAGGCGCGATGCTGAGGGGGACGTGGCGTTGGCAGGTGGCACGGCGCCGGCGGTGCGGTCGGCTCGCGCGTGCGGCGTAGCGGGTGACGTTGCGCGGCGAGCGACAACGCGCGGCACGACGGGCAGGCTATGCGGTGGCGTAGCGGTGGCTCACGACGAGGGAGGCGACCGTCGAGCGAATTGAACGGTGGCGGCTACCCTCGGGAGTACCGGTGGCGGCGGGGGCAGACGTAGAGGCGGAGGGGTGGTGACCCTCATGTTCCCATATGTCGTTGCAGCCGGCGTAGGCGCTAGCGCGGAGAAGACACCGAAAGATTTTCTGGTGAGGAGGAGCACGGTGAAGGAGGAGATGGTCACCTGTTCTTCTACGGCAACAGAGGGGCAAATGGTGATGGGGTTTCTCAACGGAGGAGAAGCGACGGCGGAGGAGGTGATCTAGTACGTGGGGCTACTGTGCACGGCGGCAATTCAACCCAGCTGCGCTGGAATCCCACAGGTAACCTCTTCTCATCCTCTTGATCTAGATCTTCTGTCTTCTTCTTCATTTTTGGTAGCCAAAACTCCATCGTGGACCTCATGGCCAGGAGATCAGCTCGATTCTTCAACTCCGATTCCGTCCTCTTCAACTCAACTTCCTCTATTATCTTTAACAGCAGATCGAGCTTGGTTTTCATCTTCAACGAGGCTCAACGAGACTCTAATACCAATTGTTAGCAACCTAAACTCAAATTAATCACAGAACCACAATCGCTACAAGGAAAAACGAAAACAGAAATCTTGTGGCAGGAACTCCCAGCCGAGCCGTCAGCCACTTTCTTCTTGTTCATCAAGTTCAAGTCTGTTACGTGTCTCTATCTCTTATATACTACACGCCACTCATGCACAACAACTATCACACCCTCTTATAAAGCCCATACTGACTCACAGAACGCTGTAGCATATCCGACATTGGCGTCTTCCGGTTTCTGACAACGTCACCCCCATCACACAACGAAATATACTCCACGTCCGTCTTTACGGCTCGTTCCAACAAAGCGAGCGTGTGCGTAACTGCGTATCTGCATGGCAGCGAAGAAGAAAGACGCCATTTCATCATGTCAGGCGCTCAAGTCGGAGATCTTGAAGGAGTCGGCGACGACCTTGAGCTTGTTCCTCAGCCTGCTCCATCGCCGCTCGTTCGCCGTCACGATTAGCGTGTAGTACCGCCCTGCAGCCGGCAGCAGTTGAGCTACTTTTATCAGAGGGAAACGCATGGCCAACCAAAACTATTCGAGATCACATTTGGGATCCTCGTGGCTAAGAGGCAGTAGGCATCATACCGTTTCCGATGGCAACCGTCGCAAACGCGGAAACGCCGTAGCCCGGGGCCTCGAGATCGTACTCAAATGTCCAGTAGTTCTTGCCATCCACCGTGCGCTGCGAATTAGTACACTCAGTTGCTTATTTTTTTCAGTCCTTATTGTATCCATTCCAACGAGATGAAATCATTGAGATGTGAAGAGAGTGAACCACTGAGCTACTACGTAGCAATAGTACATTCTCGGAGCTCCTAAATTAGCTATCAGTGCTGCCAGGTGTGGAAACAAGGGTGAGGTGGCTGGATATGAGATCCTCTCTGCAGTGACTTTCACACTGATTTTATCAGTAGCATGTGGTTCTAATGGTGTCAGGATCTATATGTCAGTGATAAAGTTACCATGAAGTCGACTAAGAGGAACTGCTCCTAGGTGGCTGGGCCAGTGGGCCTTGAGCACTCTCTTTACTTTTATTGAATTTTCATTAAATTAACATGGAAATCTTTAAAAAAAATTAATGATTAGTTAAAATAGTTAGATCAGCTGTATGCATGATATATTTTTTTCTCTACTCGTGAGTGTTGCAGTGGTCAGGCAATTACAGAGCATACTACTCGGACTTCATGCGGCTGAATAAGAATTGTTGATCGCAAGAAATGGAAAGAAGGCAAACCTCTTGCATGTCATATACTGTTGGTATTTGATTCGGTGCAGCATAAACGTTGTTCACCAAATTGAAGATCGCCTGATAGAAAGTGAAATTGTCAGAAGAGAATTCTATATTGTGTCAGGAAAAATGGATGGAAATAATTTTGTCTGGTTCGTTTACATTGCAAAAGAAGATATCGATGTCGAAGCAAATCCTACCTCATCCATTGGTCCAAGGTCACGGATATCTGTTTTCGCAGTAGGAATGAAGCCCACACGCACGCACTGCAGTGCCAGATTGCGATCTTTGAATGCTGAATCATGCCCTAAGAAGTCAAAATCCTGACACATGAGAAGAAAAGCCGTGCACTTAATATCTTGCCGCACTAAAGACAAGGTCACTGGAACTAATATGTAATATCTCTGTTCTTCAAGACTAAAATCATGGCAACCTACCCTCCAATCAGCTGGATAGAGGTATGAGTATCCATCTTTTGCATCTACATAAGACTTGTAATTCTTTGGCACTTCTGTAATCTAGGAACAATCAGCTTATAAAGTGCCATAAATAAAGGTTACTTGATAGCTGAGAATATGTGTATAACATGCAGCCAACCTACTACTGAAATAAAACCATGCGAAAGTTCAGATGACCATGCCTTCAGCCAATGCAGAGCTGCTCTTTAGCAGATCAGTGGCTAGTGCTCCAGCACCAAGCAAAGCTAATCTTCTCCTTGTTACATCTGCAAGACGGAGAGATGCAGAATAAGCAAAATTCTGTTGATCTTCGAAAATAAATACGTCGGGAAAAAAGGGCACAGAGGAATTTTACTCTTTTCGTCAGAAGATGCTTCTCTCGAGCTTGCGTTGACGACTGATGGAGGAGGCGCATTCAGCTTGGTAACAGTACAATTTGGTGCGACCAACTAAAACGCACCAAATTTAAGCGCTCTTAGTGATGAAAAGGTGAAAAGAGCAAGATCCAGAAAACAATGATAAGAGGGCTCAAGCATATACTTGTTTGGAAACAGAGCAAATTAAACTCTGCAGGCTTGCCATTTGACCTGAAGAAAGTATGTTATTTTGGCCCGCCTCAACTCAGTAATCCACTGCTGCTGGGACAGTGGATTGTTCGCTTTTCAAGTGCATAGTGTGAGTGGATGGCAAGGCAGCCAAGTCAGCATTTCCATTATCCTTATTAGAACTTTTGGCCGTCTTATACTGAGCAGAGACTGACAAAAAGGGACCAATCCATTCAACAAGTGGTGTGTGTGGAGGTATGAGGTGCTTTCGGAATCGTAGAGATAGTACTGATAAACGGGCCATGCGATGAGTTGTGCATTCAAAAAGTCTACACAGGTAATATGACTGACAATGATTCAATCAAGCATAAGGGAAATTGGTAGATAATAGCAAATCAGCTGAAACATATCACATTTAGCCATAACAAAGAAATAAAGCTACAGAAAACAGCCATATCGCCACTAGCATCGTAAAACTGAGTGACTCCAGACCAATAATTGTTCACAGAGAAGGTTAACATAAGCAATATACAACAGAAGCTAAGACAATTTTTGAGCTAGTAATTTTTTGGGGCAGGCTTCACTAAACCTAGCCCAGAACCACTCCCCAAATGCTTGAAATCTCTCGCCTCTAAACGCTCATCATGGGCAGCAAACCCAGTTCCACCTTTCTCCAGAGGAACAAAATTCCTCTCCTTGCACGGTTTGTTGCACACCAAGCAGACTTTATCAGTTACAAGGAACTTGTCAGAGCACTTCTTGCAGAAGACATGGCCACATGTGCTGATCGTCACTAGAGACATGGTGTTTGTAAGGGTGGACTTGCAACTAGGACACATGTAGCTCTTCTCCACTGACTTCTTGTTTTTCTGGTCGGATTTTTCTTCGGTGAAGGAGATTGGGAAGAGCAATTTCAACTTGAGCTTCTCCTGCCCCTCAGGGCAGATTGTGTCAATGGAGGGAGCTTCTACTTTGGCAGAAGCTTCAGGGGTAGCCGATGGAAGCCAGAATGCCTTCATGTTGCGGAGGGCTTCCTCCTCAAAGGAGGTAACCTTCACACTATTTGCTCCATGAAAACCATTCTTGTCCTCTGAGCCACTGCGATCGAGGTATTGGGGGATGGCTCCATGATTCTGCTGATCAAAAGCGTCCAACTCCTTGGACTTTTGCAGCATAAGCTTCTCCTCCTCCTCTTCCTTCTCCAGCTTCTTCTGGGCCTCGTGAGCAGTAAGCTTGCTGGAAGATCGAGAATACACTCAGAATTCCATGAAATTCATTCAACACATATAACAATTTAAGACACCCATTAAGCCATTACAAACAGGAACAGGAATTCCAGGTAAACCAAGTACACAAGAGAAACTGAAAAAACATACTGTGACCACATGCCAAATGCCAAGAAATGACATGGGGGTGAGTACTATAGTTATGGACTTATGGCTACTGAAACAATACTATACAAGGTCTACTGCCACCACAGAGTGGCACTTTGTGAGCTACGGATCCTTCACCAAGGCCATCCACCGACATGACATATACTAGGATGGAATGAAATCCGAAGGTGACATGAGATCATTTCATTCTAAATGCAGATGTGAGCTCAGGCAAACAAATATAACTTCTAACTTCTCGCTAGGTCACTACTAATATGATACTACAGATTGATTCCCAAACGAGATAATGACCAACTCGATCAGGGAATAACAAGACAAAACTGCATTCCAGTATCAACTATTGATAATGGATCATATTGGTCCATCACAATTCACAAGATCTGTTGCGGCAACCAAACTGCGGAGCTTAAAGAGACGTCTTCCAAGCGTCCAGAATACTAGGCTTCGACAGCTCCCAACAACCAAATCCACGAGGAACCCAACAATCCTTCGAGCAACTAACTAGTACAAAGTACCAACTTCACAATTCCGGCTGCAAACTATCCAATTCCTAACGAGGTCCAAAATTAACAGTTGTTGAAATAACCAGCGAAGGACCAAATCGAATCTGGGAATGAGTACCGCTTGATGTCCTTCTTCTGCGAGAGGAGGCACTCGAGGATGCACTCCTTGCAGAAAGCGTGTCCCTTGGGGCAGCAGAGAGGGTCGATGAGTGGCTTGATGCAGAGGCAGCAGGCGTCGAAGGGCTTGATAGAGTCCTTGCCGAGCCGCTCCCGCTGCGTGCCGTACCCGAGCTTCCGCTTCTCCTCGTACGTGAAGAAGGCGAGGTCGTTGTTGTTCTTCGAGTGCCGCTGCGGCATCTTCGCTCTCCGCGCACCACCACCGCTTCTCCTCTCTCCCGGCCGCCGGTGTTGAGCGCGAGGAAGGGCGGCGAGGTCGGTCGGTCGGAGCCGAACCCTAGATTTGATGAAGGGGCGCCGGACTCGATTTGGTTTGCTCTTCTGTCGAGCTGGGAGTCCCAAGTCCTGTCTGAGATGATGGGCCATGGCTTAGATGCGGCCCACTACGTTTAACTGCGAGCGGAAGTCGTAGCAGGAAACGATGAGACAGGAGGCGACCGCGACGGCAACGGCGGCGAGAGGTGAAAAAAAATGCTTACAAGCTACTACTAGTAGTTAAGTTCGTTGATATAATACCATCAAATAATTCTCAGTGCTTACATAATCAATATTTATTCCATATTTGTACTTCTATATAGCTAATAATTTATTAGTTATCCATCCTGTTCTCGTTTTAGAAACAAGTCGTTTTATATTTTGATATGTATTTTGGATGTCTTTACTGCTGATGGTACGCTAGTTTCTCTTCATCTCCCGTATTGTATTTAATATAGACAAACAAAAAATACACACTAATTAATCACTATCTGAAATCATGTCCAAAATGGCTTGCTTTTTAAAATTCGACGGAGTAATACTTGTTATTTAAATGGTATTAGATAAATTGACAAATATTAAATTGTAAAAATAATATAAACAGTCTAAATCTTATTATCAAGCCAAACGATTTTAACAAAGCAGCTGCTAAGCTAAACTAGCATTTTAGTTCGTATCAACAAATCGAGCTGAGCTAGCTTGCATTAATGAGCCATGCTTCCTCTTTATCCACCATAACAACGAAGTCCTCGTCATGAATCGAACTAGAGGGCTGTCTGGGAAGTTTGAGATTCTTATAAGTAGGCAGTGAATATATAGCAAGCAAAAATTTAGAAAAGTTGATGTTTCTCAGCTTCTAAATTTTTAGTCTGTTTTTAAATTCTATAGCTACTGAAACTCACAATCTTAGTATAGCTACAGCTGCTAGAAACTCCTCATATGAGCCTTAGGAATACGAGCCAAGCAGACTTAATGGAGGATGTAAAACTATAAGGGCTACTTTGGTATTCTATAATACAACACAATATATTCCTACGTTTTTGCTATTCATGTGTTTTTAGAATCCTGCGTTCAATGAAGTCTAACTCTGTAAAGACAAGTTTGCTTGTGATTCTCCATTGCACACCCACTAGCTTGTTCTCTGCTTTCAAAACATGAACGCCAGTTCGTGCACAAATGCACAACAAGTTTATCGAATTGATAAACACTTATATAGCCTCGTGAACAATGATACTAGCCAAAGTCACCAATCTACGGTGTGGCTGCACCAGTGTGACTACGCTGTCTATGAATTGATCAAGGGTGAACCTTGGTGAGCCCAGCATCTGTAGCAGCCTCTAGTACCGTCTGTGACAAGTTACCTTTCTACGGCATGGGTCACCGTCGAGCTGCGAACACATCAAATGCACCACTTATTGTCACCCAGGTCAGAGCTGGACGTGGCTCGAGCAAAATCCTGCTGCGATTCTGAAGGATCCACCAGGAACATGTCAGGGTCAAAAGAATCATCCTGGCTTGAGCAAGTCAAATCATGGGAGGACGGCATAGCAGGGATAGGGCTCAGTGAACAAACAGCAGTGTTCTTGTGGCCAAAGCTACTGCTGGGTGTTGCAAAACGGTAGCTGCATCCTGCTTGGGAGTCTCGCCCCTGATACATCCCAGCGAACGGCTTGGCTCGGGTAGGATTTGGAAGTAGAGCACGGTTGTAGCTGTGGATTGCGAAGGCATCAGGTCTCGCAGGTTTAGGGTAGGTTGTTCCTGCAAGCATCATATGGGTATTTCTTGCCTGGAGTTCTGACAGTAGGATCTTCCCTTGGCTCCTCAACTCGTCTCTTTCTTGCATCGTTCTGCGCGCGGCTGCGGCGAGCTTGCAGATTGTTTCATCGGCATCTGTAGATAAGGCGAGAGTTGTTTGCATTTCCAGTCTGGTCCAGTAACGTTTTTCCTCCAAACATTTGCGCTCCTGCGGACAATGCAACGGTGTTTCAGAACTTCGTACAAAACTTTCTAATGCAAGAAAATTGTTTTGTTAATCATAATCCACTGTGAACCCTATGTTTATCTACTGATGTAACTGTATGTAGTTTTGCGCTGGACGAGCGTGTATTGTTCGATTACGTTAATAACTTTTTTCTAGACATAGCAGATCATTGGTTCGTGTGCATAGTAGTCTTGGGCTTACATTTCATGACGGAGAGTATTCAGTTTATGCTCAAGTGGCTATTGGGATTAGGTTCATTGAACTAGATTTTTACATGTTTATTTATCTGCGCCACCATTTGAAAGAGTTTACTCAGATTAGTATGTTTAACATGTTCAAGCATTAGCCACCAGAAGATCAGCTACTGCGACTAAAAAAATGAAACATGATCCAGCAGGTCAGATCTAATTTGATGTTACGTGCAGATATATTGCAAATGTGGCAAATCGGAACCTGCAGGGCAAATATAAATTGATGCTACGTGTAAGATATATTGCATTTTCTGAAGACCGCAACGTGCAGTTCAACACTGCTAACTAGGTTGGCTCCCAATCTGTAAGTAGTAGTTCTCCTATCTGAAACACTATTTTGATCTAACAAGGTACTGGCATGGGAGGTTTTCTTGAGAAGAAAAGGAAAAGAAATTCCTGGATCAAATGAAGATAAGAACGTACCTCTATTTCGGCGGGCGACACAGAATTACCTTGGCCAAAATGAGTTTGCTTCATAACGTTGTTCTCAGTATTATTCTCCCCACCTTCCCGGTATCCTCTGAGGATTTGTGGGCAGTCCTCCATGCTGTTCTCCCCACTTCGCCTGTCGCCTCCGACGATCTATTCGCCAGGAAGTGGAGCACACATCAATTGCTTCGCTGAGATGAGCTAGGCTAGGCAACCTGAGAAAAATGAGGAAATTGAGTAATTCAACATTATAAGTATCAACAAATGGAAAGCGCGATTGCATAAGGAATGCATATATCCAATTTAACACTTACCATACTTGAAACCTTCTGGCAATCACCATTCGGAGTTACCATATATGTCAGGATTGACAAAACGATTCGATCTGGCAGGCAAGTTTCCATGTATATATACAAAATTGATTACCAAATAACAATAACTCGGTTGCAAAAAAAAATCTTGGAAAGCATAGCACCAACAAGAAAGTTGGTTTTTTACATCAGACAGATCGTTTGGCATCTACATTTCTGATCATAACTAAGATCAGAAACTTTGTACGCAGAATCTGATCGGATACACACTAAATTAAAAGGGTGATAATCGGCAAGAGATCTTGCCATCTTTACAACATTTGGATAATTTTACAATTTGCTGTTTACTATCACTTGTTATAATGATTGACTGGCATCAGAGGACTTCTAGGAGTAGGTGTTCCTTGATCCAAATAACACTTTCCTTTGCCCATATCATCCATATTGTTCTCTGATCTGAATTTCACCACCAGATTTGGCAGAGAGGCTCTCAGTTGTTCAATTGATTCTATGCTGTTTTCATGAGTCACCAGCTCCCTAGGACGGTGCCGTACCGGACTATTGTCCTGTTAGATGATCAATGAATGGTCATGACATAAAAGAAGGATGGATACAAAAGTGGTTGCATTGAGCAATTGAATTAGTCCTCCATAAGATTTGAACAAATGCATAACCATAATGAACATAATTTGTTGTAATGTTTGATGAACCATGTTTTATAGTCCCTTTTCCTGCAACATGTAGTTATTTCCCCAATCTTCATAACAAACAAAAATTATGCTGTTTAATAATCAAATATTCAAATATATTGAAAGAATATGCTATTTCAGTTCTAGTCCAAACTGCCGTGAGAAGAGCAATAGCTTACCATATAATCCCTTCCAAAACAGTTGATTGCCATGTTTCTTATAGATTCTGCGCCTTGAGTGTGTATTGCATTTAGCATTTCCAAATGATCTGAGGAATTGGCGGATACTGTTTCCATTCTCATTCTAGTTTCATGATCCAGTATGTGAGAATCTGGAAATGAACATGGACTACGTCAAGAAAAATCCCATCCTTAAAATTAACTATATAATCCAGGTAGGCAGGTAGATATATTACTCTTTACAGCAGTCAACATATCAGATGTAATGAAATGAAACTCTGCATCATTCTGTGTAGAAACCACCGACATCTTCTGTAATATGCTTTCACTGTCGTTTCTTGTTTGTCTGCATTCAAAAGACTAGTAAGTGAAGAGGGAAATGCTGTAAACTAAAAGGCTCATCAGATCACCCATGATAGTCACTTTTTTAATAAGATGACAACTTACTCAATAACATCATCAGCTTCCACCACTGAGATATTATTTAGATGTTCTAATGATGATTGGGTTTGTGACCAGTAAGAAACAGATTGTACAGTTTTCTTCAAGCTGTAGTCAACATGTCAGTTCAGAATAAGTCAATCATGGCAACAAAAGCACGTCAACAAAGAGAAACAAATTCATGTTACACCAAATTTAAGGTAGGCAAGTGAGACAGGTACCTTTGCTGCAAGATGTCTTCCATTTGATCTTTGATTTTAGCATTTGATGATTTGTCCTCGTTGAACTGGATCCCTACATTTGCAGCATAGTAAGCAGCCTCCTTTATTCCACTATCTGAAATATGCTGTAGGTTGGACATTTGCATTTTCAGGTGTTTCTGCTCTTCTCTGCATTTCCCGTTCAGTTGTGCTACACATTCTGAAACCTGTTAAAGGGATATTGGTTATTGCTGAAGACATAAACTGACACTTAGATAATGGATTTGCTCGTGCTGTAGATAAGCTGACCATTGTAGATTTTTTAGTAGTCAAGCCTGCTAAAATTTCAGCGATTTTATCAAGAGCAGCTTGCTCCTCTTGAATAGAGAGTTCCTATCAGAACAAAGAATGGCATCAGCGAGTCAGTCCTTAAATGAACTGTATCATGGAAATATGGCATACACCAAATCAACCACCTTAAAATCCTTCTCGAATTTAAGGAGCTGGGAGGAGCTTTCTATTTGGCTTTGTTCCATCAGGTTGATGAGCCTAGACACATGAACCCTGATATCTTCAAAGAAATCAGTTGATGTCTTGGACATGATTTGTGCTGATTCAAGACTTCTTTTCAATCCCTGCAAGGGAAGTTTTCAGGATGAGTTGCCCCTTCTTGCAAAATATGCACCCCAGATGTACATAAGCAAGGATCAGGAGACTTACTATTTCCTGCTGTTCAGCAGAAATGGCTAGTAGTTCCTTGAGTTCAGAAATAGATTTAAAAACATCATTTAGTACTTGTTCAGCCTCTGAAACCATCACTGCTAGAAACTGCTAACAAAACAGACAGTTATCAGATCTTGTGAAGTGCTCTGATTATTTGCGTAAGATAGTATTTAAATTGGAAGTTATATTATTCTGTACATTGGCAGCTGCTGTTGCATGAGAAACTATGTTCAGACTCATCTGCTCAGAGTGTACAATGGATCGCTGGTGTAGAGTATTTGCAAGCTCATTCAAGCACTCAACCCCAGAGGCATATAAATCTTTGGCTTTTGCAATTCTTCTCTCCAAATGATTTGCTGACTGGACAGTTGCATAATGCAGGTCTTCAGTGGTTAGGAGAGGGATTCAGGGATATATTGAATAATAAACAATTGAGTGTTTTAATATTCATACCTCAGATTTAGCAGAAAAGTATATTTTGTTTTGTTCATTCATAGACTCCAAAAACTGACGCTGCTCACAAACAGATCCAACAACTGTGTTACGCAGAAGCTCAAGACTGCGATCCAATTGAGACTGGAAATCGAATAGCAGCCCTTTATTTTCAGCTTCAGTTTTTGATTGCCGTTCTATAAGTATTTATCAAAATCACCAAACATGGTCAGATCAAGCAAATAAAAACCTGGAAAGTAGCTGAGATTACGTGTTTACCTAGTTTATTTAGAAGAACAGATATATCTCCAGATGCATTCTCTAAGGCACCACGCGTATCCTTTGCACGTTCAACAATTGAGTGTTCTACCAGCGTTATGAAGATGATCAAACATCAATATTTCATCAGATATCCTTGTTTATTTTAACTATAAAGTTTGTCAAGAAAAAAAAAACATGTTCACTTAAGATTTAAAACAGTTACCAGCACGGAGTAGATTTGAGATTATGAAGTCCTTTTCCTTAAGCGAAATGTTCATCCTAGAATGAGCTTCTTCAAGATCAAGAAATTCCTTCTTGCAACTTTCAATGTTCACCTGTGTAGGTGCACAGAAAATGTGAAGATTATAAAAGGCATAAATCCACGAGAGGAATGTTCTTTCCAAAAGATAAAGGTGAAGAAAATTCTCCAACTGCATCACCTTCAACTCTTTGTTCTGACTTTCCAAATCCAATCTGTGTTCCTGCTCTGCTAGGTATAAACCTTTAAATTTGTCAACTTCCTACACAAAGCCACGAAAGGAAGTCAGCTCAATCTTGAACAGGTAAGATAGTGTATTTGAATTGGACATAGGCACATAGCTATACTTTTCTTTTGCTTTCTAGGTCGAGCTCCAAAGATTCTATTCTATCCCTTATTATCTGTGAGAAATAGTTAAAATGGTTAAATGAATGTGAGATATTTGCACAGAAGTTCTGTAAGAAATGCATTTAATCAAATCTGAAGTCTGGCTTATACCTTTTTTTCTGCCTCCTCGACAATAAACCTCTCTTGAGGAATGTAAATTCCATTTTTTTCCCTTGCAGCTTTTACATCTGAAAATTTAGTGATATACTCTTCAGATCTCTAATATTGTGAGCAACAGGAGGGAAACCAGAGGAGTGGAGATAACCTTGTTTTATTTTTTCCATTTCTTGGTATAAATCCTTGAGCATAACAGATTTGCAAACTTTTTGGTTTGCCTGCAAGATTGTTGAGGCCATAAAATGGATGTAAAGGTATCATGCAGAAATAGAACTATCAACTATAGAAGAAGGCAAATGGCACCTCTGGCTTGTTTCGTATGCTTTTAGCACGATAAGCATAATCAAGTGTAACTACAGTTTCTTCTAGGCAGTGGATAGAGGGAGAAACTGTTGCTATTATACAAGTTTTCGCCTTGCCACCTAAAGATTCCCTTAGCAGTCTGGTGAGCTTACTGTCCCTGGTGAGTGCGTCGAAAGAAATACGCATTATTGCCATACACAGTTAATGCAATTAGAGTCTATAGGTTTGTTTCAAGCACAATAGTATCACCTGTATGGCACATGACCTGAATGCTCCACAAGTGCAGTAATGACACGACCCAGGGTTAATAAGCTCTTATTCATCTCCCCTGCTTCTCTTGCTCTACCCTATCACCATGCTACAAATCATCACTTCAAAATGGACTAGCGTGTCAAAATAACTACTAACATCCTACGTTAGAACCAAAGTTGATTGAATGTGAAACATAAGAAATTAAAAATATTCAGTTACAACACCATAGAACGCATCGAAGTTTAGTTGACACTAAAAGGGCACTTCATATTTACTGAGAACAGGCTATACCTTAAAGCACACAGTGATTATTGACAGGGCCTACAGAATTGTCTGTCCTCCGACCCCTCCTATGTTCTGCCGACGTCCGTGAAAACTAGCTAAAAAACGAACCCTAAAAGAAACCGATCTTCCAAAAAAACCCGAACTCCCAAAAAAATTGTATGCTTGTGAAAAAATCGAACTAAAAAAACAACCAACGCTATTCTCAGTTACACCGCGTGGGCACATGACTAACATAAAAACAATACAACGGGAAATCATTAACTAAGCTGGTAAAAAGATACACCGATAATTTAACCAGAATCACGGATCAGTTGCCAACAAAACCAGGTACCTCTCTTGCACCAGACCGAGCAATATTCTCTGATCCTGCCAAGTCCACAAGGTTCAATCTCCCACACTTCATGAGTTCCTGATTACCTACTGTTGTTTCTTTCACATGGATGTATATAGAAAAGACAGCATGTGATCGGCTGCAAGTCCAGAAATGCACATTGTTAGGTATTCAATGGACAACTCAACTGGCACGTAAAGAAAAATCAAAGTGAAATGAGAATATCATGTACCTGCTTTGCTTATTTAGCGCAGTGTCAGCAGTACGTCTCCTAGCTGATCCATGCTCTAGAAGACTGTATATCTCACTAGGACTGTACACAACAATCTCTTCAAGTCCCCTTATGACCGCCCCACCTTTGCCATCTTCCATAAGAGATATTGCCCTCTTTTGTCTATCTTCAGGAAACCTGCTCTGATCCTCTGTAGCCAATAGATCTGTAATATCTTCATTATAGAGCTCCAAGAAGGTTACCTTCATGCTATAATCAGCCTTTCGTGCTTCCAAAACATCGAAGATATGGCGCACTGCTCTCGGGATGACACCAGCAGTAGCTGACAATTCACCAACCTAAAAAAATTAGATGAAGCAAATCGGTCACTTGATGCACATAACTTCTCACTTCTCACTTATTAGATGTTCAAATTTATACAGTACCTTCTGCCTCATCTCTCCCTCCATTGTATATGTTTTCCCAGTTCCAGTTTGCCCAAAGGCAAATACAGTACAATTGTAGCCTTCAAGCACGTCATTAACTATTGGCGCAACAGCGTGATCATATATCGCCCTTTGCTGAGCTTTTGGTCCGAAAACCTGGGATAAAACAACAACCAAATATATAAAAACGTGCATAACGAACAATTTCAATCTTGTGTTCAGCATTGATGAAGTTATGGTACGATTTTGTGACGCATAAACATAAGATTCTGATCCTCTATGAATTGACATCAAATCAAGCAATAACTGTTTGACATGTAATCGTGCAAAAATCCCTACTCTATAAGCAGCATAGCAGAAGCCGATATTGGTGTTACCCTATCAAAGGTGAACGTCTTGTCTGTTTGCTTGAATAGGCTGTGCAGAACAGTCACCTCCCTCTTTAAGTCATTGCAAGAGATGGCACTCTGGACATTGGATTTCTGCTCCTCCTCGCTTAGTGGCCTGGTTGCGCACCATTCAGACAAACGCATCAGAGACACTGTATCACTACAGCCTCCCACCATAGTATTCGGAAACATGACCTAGCAGAAATCTGCTCAGTATTTCACAGTTTCTGAACAGTAAGAACTCTCAAGTAGAAGCTATCTACACTCTCGGAACTCGATTCACCTTACTGCTAAGCAGTCGAACACAATCGAGAGCACCTCACCTGCACCGGAGAACCACCTGCACGTTCACCTCCCGGTCCTTCTCGCTCCCGCCGCCGCCTCCAGTTACTCCGACTCCGCTGCGGCGTACAGAACCGTGCGAGCCCCCATCCGCCCAACGAAGCTCGAGCTGCCGCCGCTCCGGCCGCGGCGTCAGGAAGGGGAGTGGCGCCGGCCCCACCAACGACCTCCGGGTAGGCTTCGGCGTCTGCGCCATCCCGTCGACGACGACGCCCGCGCCGGGATTCGCGACGGGGCTTCTGGAGATCGCGTGGCTTTGAGAGCCCGGGGGGAGTGATTTGGCTCGGCGATTTGGGGAGGATTTGGGGGAAGGACGAGAGAGGCCACCTTTTCCGCGTTGCGGAGGAAATTTGAATTCAGCGACGGGGAGTGTGGGCCTGTGGACCACGTGCTTCTATACGGGCAGCCGAGTTAGGACACGTGGCTTCGTGTGAGTGGAGGCGCCAGGCCTTTAGGACGGTGGCGGGCCATGGCCTGTTTCAAAAGGCTTTAATTTAAAGGTTTGCAGGAAGATATTTGAATTTTATAGAAATTAGTTCGGTTTTTATAAAATTTCTTTAAAAAAACTACAATCCAAAAGAGATCTTACTAATGTACTATGTACTACTCTGTGTATTTTCTCCTCTCAGACCTTCTCATGGGCCTTTAGAAGTAGAACTGGATGTTTTGAATGAGCATGTGGCGCGGTTAGTATGCATAACCCTGGTATAGTATTTTCAAAAAGGGAAGTTTTTCTTTTTGCCACTAGATGCAATTGCATTCTCTCTTGTGACATCAAAATTTTACGCTTCTCCTTTTTACCAGTGTTACGTTAGTATCCATCTCTTTTTTGCCACTGCCAACGGTCAACCCTAGTTGACCGTCAAATTTGCCCCCAAAAGAATATTATACCCTTCGGGAGACTAAAAAATTATAGAGAAAATTCAAAAATCACAAAACTTCCATGTTTTTTTAATGACCAAATAAATCTCCGTCCTATGTTTTTTTCTAAAAAAAACACATGTTTTATGTGGACATCATTTGGTTTCTTGTTATTTTATGATATTTTCTAAAACTTCCAAGTTTTAGTTTGTTTTGAACATCTACAAGGGTGTATTAATCTTTTGGGGTAAAGTTGATAGCCAACCACTCTTAGAGCATCTTCAACGGAATAATCAAATGTCTCTCCAAACTAAATTTTAGCAATTTTGATAAAAAGATGTGCTCCAATAGATTAGCTAGTCGGATGACTAAGCCGTCGGGCTGATCAAATTGGTGTGCTCACAGGCTAAACTTGGCCAATTAAGTTGCTTGCCATGATCTCCATCCCCCGGGTAGCGGCACCGGCCGCCTGCTGCTTCCGTCGACATCCTCTTCTCATTTCTCGTCCCCTTGAATCCCCAATCTGTCTCGCGCTGGTCGATTCGTCGCGTGAGTGTGTGATCTGCGCTGCGCAGGGAAGGGAATTCTGGCACTGGGAGGAGGGGTTGGAGAAGGCACATGTGAGATCTCCAGTGAGGTGAGGGCGCCTCCTCCGTGCACTGGCTCATCGACTTGTGGACGATTGTCGATGCACTGAATTGGGCTTCGTGTGCTTGGTGTGCGCGTGGGATTTTGTGGATTAATTGATAGAGCTGCTGAATTTAGCTAGTTTGGCGGTCGATTTCATCGGTTTCAAGTGACCGATTGCTGCAAACATGAGTGAAGATTACCAGTTTTTGCGATGAGTAGGAGGAAACGCATGCTGTGATCTCTTTCATCAACTGGGTAGAGTTGGCTACTTGGCTGAGTAGTTCTGAGATAATGCCACTTTTTTCTGCTCTGATTGAACATGTATGCTCGGAATTTCATTACATAATTACTCTGAGATGCAGTAGTTTGCATGATCTACTACATCATTAACCAATGTTAAGTTGATTAGCATGCAAACTTTACGACACATAGCAGTGATCCCGTCGTTGAAATTAAGTTTGGCTTCAGGAGCTTAGTGCTTCAACTCCTTGCTTGTACGCTATTTATGGTAGAAGTCAAATTTAGTACGATGTTTGGTTACTTGAAAAGTTTGGGTTGTTTTACATCTCCACATATCACGAATGCAATATAGTCAACATAATCATCTAATAACAACTGGACCTGTAAAGAAAAAGACATAGATTTCTTACTGTAACCTAAATTGAGACATACCTTTGAAAAAACTAGCTATTATGATTTGGAGAGTTAGAAATAGAGAGTTTGTTAAAGTGTGCAGCAGATATAAAGATGAATCTTTTTGGCAAGTTGGCCAAATGAATAAATAGAGAGTTAAATTTAGCCATTCTGTTGGAGACGAAAGAGTGGTAAAAGAGAAAGTGCAATTTGTGGATAGCGAAAGAGAGAACATGGTTGTAAAAACTGTTAAAAAGAAATTTTGCTCTTTTCAAAAAGAAATTTCCATATTTTCTAAAATGTGATTTGCTCTTTTCAAAAAGAAATTTTCATATTTTCTAAAATGTGGAGGTCTCCAATATTTCAAAAAATGGTAGGCAATAGAGAGGATGCGTCTAGCGCCTAGGCGAACTAGGCATGCCTAGGCAGTATAACTGACGTTTTTAACAGTAATATGAGAGGTGTATATTTTGGAGAATGAGAGAATGTTTTTCACAATAAGCTACTAAAGCATAGTATACTTTGGGAGAGAATGAGAGATGTATATTGTATACTTTACCTCATTACCTCTTCAATAAGCAACAGGTAACACTCTCCCTTGTCCTTGGCCACCTAGCATTCTTCGGTTGTGGGGGATGCAAGCAAAGCGAGCCATGAGATCTTCCTGGTCGTGAGTAAGGGTCTGTTTGGTACAGCTCCAACTCCGAGATTTATGCTGAATCTAGAGTTTGTATAATATAATATAATAGTTTAAACTTTTATTTTTAGTTCAAAATAAAAACTAAATTACTCAACTAAACACCCTCAAACCATCCACAACTTTAGATCCAGGATTTTTTTGAGCTAAGTTAGACCAGCTCTAAAAAATTCTAGATTTAGAGATGTGCCAAATGGAGCCTAAATCAGACGTTCTCCGATAAGAGTGAGAAGGCTCCCCTCCTAGGCGGCGGCAAGGCACAAGCAAGCTCCCTCGTAGCGACAACGACAAGAGGCAAGCGCTGAACGGGACCCTAGCAACGGCTGGCGGCGGCGATAAGAGGCGAGCGCCAAGCTGCCAAGTAGGATCTCACCTAGCGGCGCACGCACGAAAGTCTCAGGAGTCAGGACTGGTTGATTCCTTGTGACCCTGCCTCCTCAACCCTAACTAACCCATCTGCACTAGACCATCTAGTCCGTGCCTAGGCCACCCAGCATGTTATGGTCGGACTACAATACAGCAGTAGAAAACAGCAAGTCTC
>KE373106.1:38338-53202 GCA_000418225.1 Zizania latifolia | reverse complement strand
CGCGTGCGGCCTAGAACTGCCACAAGGGGCTCGCATGCGGCCTAGATCTGCCGTCGGTGGGCGCGCGTGGCCTGGAACCTCCTCCGACGCCGAGCTCACCGCTGCCCGCCTGCCCGCCGAGCTTCGACCAACCCCGCCTCAGTCCATGGAGTGCAAGCAATAAGTAGCCCAAATGCCCACCAGCACTGGATACTTATTGTTCCAGCCAGCCAAACAACACCAAGGATCACACTCACACGTTGCAGACACAGACACATAGACACAAAACCTAGGTGTTACCTAGGCGCTAGGCACCAGGGTACCACCCAACTAGTGCCTAGCACCTTCTTGAACACTATGATGGACAGAGTGGTACTGTATAGTACCTCCCTCACTCCCTGATTATATTTAAGCCTCTAGGGGAACTAAACGACACATTTTAGCATGACTTTCCTTGGAGAAATGCAAAGAAAGCAAGCATCACAAAACAGGTAAATCACTGTTTTATTGCTGGTGTGCTTTGAAACTAATTCCCTCTCCTGTGGCCAATGCTTATTCAAACTTTAAATACATTCTATGGACATTGGCCAAAAGTGTTGACTACCTCACTACTTGGCCTTCGGATATTCCAACTGTATGCAGTTGCAGAGGTGATTCCCACAATATGCACATGATTATTAAGGTGTAAAATCTGCAACCATGGATCGGTTGGCATTTCATAAAATATTGAAATGGTAGTTCTTTTTTTGCATGTCAGTGAGATTTAGATGAACTTCAGAGTTGACATTGTTGATTGATTATATAGGCCTCACAAAATTTTGAGCTCAATAGTCAAGACCACAGTGCTGGTGTTACATATGCTTTCCATTTTCAAATTTACATGTTTGCATAATTGCATAAGACATCCTTCTCCATAAGCTATAATGCTGACATGATCCTCATATTAAGGTTTTTTCTTGCATCTGTGTATCAACAAATATTAATGCTGAAATTGATGTAATCAAGGATGAAGGTCTTGCTTGGGCTAAGCAGTTGTCTTGGCAGTTGTAGTTCGTTGAAATGTTGCACATGAAAATTAGTTAGAAGCTTACCTCGTAATTGGGACCTGAATTTTTCTTACTTTAAATTCAATCGTCGTGTGCGGTGTGCCTACTTAGGTATGTACTGGAATTCAAGATGCATTCCTTTTTCACTAAAGCATTATGAAGTGTGGAATATTTTCATGAGCTGTGAAGACTATTTGTGAATCTGGAAAACTTACTATATTACATCTCTACTGCCACATAGATCCCTGATTCTTCTGGTACTATCAGCCAAATGCAAGCTTTCTAGGCACCCAAAAAAGTGTTCGGAGCTTGAATTCATGATATTGAGTTCATTTGCTGTTTTCTGCTTACTTTATGTGCACAAATAGAGATTTTCGGCAGGTTAAAAGCCTGAGGTGGTTGATACAAATAGTCACTATAGTCAAACGTTATTAGTTGTTCTAAAACAATTTGGAGTTTAACCGCACTAGTTTTGTTCGCTGATGAATCGATATTTATGATGAGCATAAACTGAGTCAAAGCTGTATTACTTTTTCTTAATCTTGCACCATGACTTTGAAACAGTTGCTGCCTAGTCTGCAGATAAAAGCTGCAAACTTCGGCTCTGAGATTTATCGGCAAGAACTATTTAGATAGCGAAGGCGACAGAAGTGAATACAAAGCTTTACGAAAAGCCGGCCAACAAAGCATCTAATAAATCAAATCATGGTGATCGCATGAAACAAACATGAGTTAATGAAAGAAATGAACTGCCTGACATTAGAGAGCTATAGCCTAAGCTTTCTGACTGGAATAGCCTCCCATAATTTACTTACTTTTACATTGGTAATCGGTAGTTTTGCACTTTTGCTCCATGCATCATCTATTCCTCGAGTTACATATGTGTTTGTTCAGAAAAAACTATATGCACGTGGATACGCCTTTGGTGTAAACATAATTTTGTGTTGCAACTGTTAGAGTATATTATGGTGTTTTGTATTCTATTCTGTATTTTTTCATTGTATAAAAGGTTTTTGTGCATATTTCCATCTCTTCTATTGTATAAGTGTAACTTGGCCATTTTGCCCTAAATCAATATAGAAGAGAAGTTGACTGTCTCCAAACATGGTATTAGAACAAAGTTAGGGTTTCCTCACCAGTGAGCTGCGCATGTTGTTCCTTCTGTCTTGCCGCACTTTTGCTGCTTCCTGGTCAAGCTTCTAGCCATGCCCGTGCCTACAGCTAGGGATAAAAACGGATCGAATACAGACGGATATTAGGGATATCATATCTTTTTTATATTTTTTTAGATTTAGATACTCCAGATACGGAAACATATACTATCAGATACAAATACAGAGCAAATACGGATCAAATATAAATACAGTTACGGATATTTATCGAAACAAGAAAATTGCCTGGTAGATAACAAATGTTTTTTAAATTTAGAAGTTTTTTGAATTCTAAAATCTTTTAAAAGATCCTATTTTTAAAAAATCCTAGAGAAAATACTTGTATTCGATTTCAAAATTTTAGAAGTTTTTGAAATTCTAAAATACTTATATCCGATTTCAAAAAAAATCCCATTTTTACAAAATCCTAGAGGAAATTTAGAAGTTTTTGAATTCTAAAATCTTTGAAAAGATCCCAATTTCTAAAAAAATATCTCATTTTTCTATTTTTCTCTCTTCTCTTTTTTTCTATTTCTTTCCCCTTTCCTCTTTCTTCTCCATTTCTCCTTTTTCCTTCTTTCCTTTTCTTTCTTTCCCTTCTTTCTCCTGTGAACGGCGCATCGCTAGCAGTGTGGGGCGCGGTGGCCAGGGCAGCGTTGGGGTGGGTTGGGGCGCCAGCTGAGGAGACTGCGGCGGCAAGGACGAGATGCGGGGGGCAGGGCCGACGCGATGGCCTAGGCGAGGCGCGCGGGGTGACGTCGGCGCGGTGGCCTGGGCGAGGCGCGTCAGGGCGCTCGAGGGCGAGGCTAGCGCATCGGGGCCGACACAGAGGTCAGGGCAGGGCGTTGGCGGGGGCGATGGACGGGGCAGCGTGCCGGCGGAGGCAGCGGGCGGCAAATGGCTAGAGCATGGTAGGAGAGAGAGGAAAACATTGAACTAGACATAAACCTTAATCAAAATACGCATGCTAAAGCAAATTGGACTGTTACAAATAACTAGGTCTAATGAGCTTTTTTATTCCGGATAATACAAATAGGAGTTATCTGGATTATCTGAATTTAAATACGTATCCATCGGATACCAGTGATGTCATATCTGTTTCCACATAAAAAAATCAAATTATGAATCCGTATCCGAAGAATAAAATCTAGATTTGAATATGTTTTATCGGATTCGGATGGAAACTATTCGAATCACTTTCACCCCTACCTGGTACCTGTAGCTCCCCATGCGCAAACTCTCTCCTTAGATCTGCTCACCCCACTAGATCCTCTTGCTCCTCTGCCGCAACTCCTCTTCATCGTGTGTAAGCTTCCTTCATCGGATCTGCTCCATCCGCTAGCTTTAGTTGGGTGCCCTCTCCTCTGTAGCGCTGTTTTCTAGTAGCCAACTTCCTGCGTGCTTCCTGTTAGCAATTGAAGTAGTGCCGCACTTTAGCTGCTTCCTGTTAGCCATCGAAGTAGTGCTGGCTCCTACCTCCTGTGTACTTCTAGAAGCCAATGAACAGTGTTATAGTTTGATATGAGTTAAAAAAAAGAAAAGGGGGAAAAGAGAAAAAGCGAAAGATGACATTATCTTCTGAATTTTTATCTGTGCACTATTTTGTTCCTCGTTATCTGGTGATTTTTGATGGCTCAAATTTCTTTGAGTGGTCTTCTCACTTTCGCCTTCACATACGTGGCATTCATCTTTGGGATTTTCCTACAGGTGATGTATCATACCCTGTTCGTCCTGTTGTTCCTACTGCACCCGTAATTCTAGAGGGAGCTTCTGATGAAGATAGGAATAAGATAACTGATGATTATGAGGATGAGATATTGGCTTATTCTGCTCAGTTTGTTACCTTTAGGACTTGGTGCAATGAGGATGCTCATGCTGGTAGTATCTTGGCCGCTGGCATGATTGAGAGGTGTCGGCTTATTCTGCTCAGTTTGTTACCTATAAGACTTGGTGATGAGAATGCTCGTGCTGGTAGTATCTTAGCTGCTAGCATGATTGAGAGATGTCGGCTTATTCTGCTCAGTTTGTTACCTATAGGACTTGGTGCGATGAGGATGCTCGTGTTGGTAGTATCTTAGCTGCTAGCATGATTGATCACCTTAGTGCTAAGATTGTCCATCTTGGTGTTTGACACCTTCATTAACATTCTACATAGGCTATATTTCTTGATGTGATACACTGTTGCGGCTGGGCAACTATTGTAGAAGATTTCTACAACGAGATGTCTGATTTGTGGTGTTAGATTCTCTTGAGCCTAGATTATCTCTTGACACTTGTGAGTCTTGCAAGAATCCACGGGTTTATTTGGAGATCTATCGCCTCTATGATTTCTTGACTCGTCTGCATTCAGAGTTTGAGCCAGTTCGTGGTCAGCTACTCAATCAGTGTCACTGTGTCTCTATCTTGGATGATCTTACTAAGGTGCACTCTGAGGATATTCGTTTTTCGCTCTGAGGATTTATTGCAGTCCTGTGTACTCTCATTAGTGTTGGCTACTACTTCTCCATCAGTGCCATCTTCTCCTGTGGTGGTTGTTGCTACTAGTGGATGTGTTGGGTCTGTTTCTTTTTAGTGTACCTATTGTCACAGGGATAGTCATGTGGAGGCCTACTGTTATAGAAAGAGAAAGACTCAACAGCGTCGTGGTGATCGTTCTTCATCAAGCAGCACAACTGATTCGTCCGATTCTGACATGACTTCTGCTAGTTTAGGTACTGAGACACAAGACATTCTCATGATGCTTCATCGTCTTGCGGCCTCTGCTCCTTCAGACTCTACTAGCTCTACACCTCATACTGGTGCTGTTGGTCTTGTTGCGTCTGTCACTACTACTTCTCCTAGTGAGGGACCTCGTTCAATCTTGGATTCTTGATTTTGGTGACTCTTTTCATGACTCCCGATAGCACTAGTCTATCTTCTATTGATGCTTCTCGCCTCCTCCTGCTCCTATCACTGTCTAAACTGTAGATGGCTCTTCATTACCTGTTGAAGGGAGAGGCACAATTATTTCTTTATCTTTTTTATGTTCCCTCTGTTTCTTATGTTCCTAAACTAACCATGCGGCTTATATTCGATGGTCAGCTCACTGATTATGGCTGTCGCGTGATTCTTGACTCTAATTTTTATCATATTCAGGATCGTCATGCCATTCTCCTAATTGGTACTAGCCCTCGCCGCCATGATTCACAATGTCTTTGGGAGCTTGATTGGCTTCGTGTTCCTGCCACTTTTACCAGTCTTGTCGGTTCCACTTTTGCTACCTCTACTACTTCATCGTTCGCTCGGTGGCATCATCGCTTGGGTCACCTTTATAAGTCTCGTTTATCTACTCTTATTAATTGTGGTCTTCTAGGGTCTATGTCTAGCTATGAGTCCTTAGCTCAGTGTCAGGGTTATCGTTTGGGCAAGCAACTTTAGTTCTCCTATCATTCTAGTGAGTCAGTGTCAAAGCATCATTTTGATCTTATTCATTTCGATGTATGCGGTCATGTTCCCTTCGCTTCGTAAGGGGGTCATAGATATTATATAAATCTTTATCAATGATTTCTCTCGTCACACTTAGATTTACTTTATGACTCATCGTGCTGATGTGTTATCAATTTATAAGACCTTTGGTACTATGATTCGTATCTAGTTTAATACTCATTTTCGTGTTTTTCGTGCTTACTTTATGGGAGAGTATCTCTGAGGTGCTCTTCGACATTGTCTTTTGGAGTAGGACACCATGTCCTAGTTTTTTGTCTAGGGGCTCATGCCCAAAATGGCGTGACTGAGCATAAGCATCGTCACATTCTTAAGACTGCTTGGACCCTTATGATTGCTTCTTCTGTTCTATCAAACTTTTAGGTTGAGGTTGTTTCCATTGCTACATATTTATCCAACATCCAACTCTCCTCTGTCCTTCAGGGTGTGATTCCTCTTAAGATTCTCTATGGCCGGATGCCTGGCTATTTTAGTATTCGTCTTTTTGGTTGCATTTTCTATGTTCTCCTTGTTCATTCTAAGCCCTCTTGTAATACCTGTTCTCGAAACCTTCCTTTCTCCTTCTCCTTTGTTAATTTCAAAGGTGTCTGCTTTTTCTTCCAAGCCACCTATGATACATGTCTATACTCGGCGTGAGCGGGTTTCTCCCTCTCCTGATTCCTCTTCTATCCACACTCATGTTGTTTCTCGCTATGATCTTTGTGATTGTCGCTCGTTGAAGCCTCACACTCGCTTTGCTTTTGCTGGGACTATTCTTTCTGAGTCTTCTTATCGAGATGTCATTGTTCATTCAGAGTAGCAACTTGCGATGTCAGAAGAGCTTGCTGCTCTTGAGCGCACTGGTACTTAGGATGCCGTTTCACTTCCTCCTCATGTTCAGCTTATTACATGCAAGTGAATTTATAAGGTCAAGACTAGCTCCAATGGCTCCCTTGAGCGCTATAAGGCTCATCTTATAGCGTGTGGTTTTTAACAGGAGCATGATCGTGACAATGATAAGACCTTCACTCTCGTTGCTCACATGACCACTATTCGCACTCTTCTAGCTGTTGTCGCTGTTTGTTAGTGGTCTATTTCTCGGCTAGATGTGAAGAATGTTTTTTTCATGGTGAGCTCCATGAGGAGGTGTACATGCATCCGTCTCTTAGTTATTCTCTCTTATGGTATGGTCTGTCGTCTTCGTCGCTCCCTGCATAGTCTCAAGCATGCTCCTCATGCTTGATTTTAGCACTTTGCTTCTATTATTACTGTTGCTGGTTTTTCTACTAGTACCCATGATCCTGCTCTTTTTATTCATATCTTATCTCGTGGTCGAACTCTTTTTTTATATGTTGATGTATGATTATTACTGGTGATGACCCTGAGTACATTGCCTTTATGAAGGCTTGCCTCAGTGAGCAATTTCTTATATCTGATCTTATTTCTCTTCGTTATTTTTTTGAGATCGAGGTTTCCTCTATGTAAAATCAAAACACACTAACCATGGCAACCAGAGGAGGGGTGAATAGTTGCAATACTCCAAATTTGACAACTAAAACAAAATAAAAAAACTAATTTTTGACTAGTCTAAAAATTTCCGACTAGATTGAAAATTCTCGACCGATCCAAGAATTCCCGACTATTGAAAATTTCCCAACGACTGAAAGCAGCTTGATAGAGCGTAAAATGTGCATAATTTTAGATCCGTAACTCAGATTGATCTAAAATTTTAACACAAGAAACTAGACTTCAATACAAATCATTCCTGACTAGTTTCACTGAAATCCAAGTTCCCAATCAGAAGTTATGGTCCTTAAAATTCACGGCAATGTAAAAAAAGGTTGATCCAATCTAAAAACTAAAATCTTGATTACTCCTAAAATACAAAGAATTAACCAACAAAACTTTTCAGATATCTTTCTTAATGTCCTAGCAAAGTTTTGGATGAATCGATTTAAATTAAATTACAAGTAAAAGTGAAATCACAAAATAAACTAAAACGATACAAACCGATGAACATTAAGAAGAAAGAACGCGATACCACACTCCTTGCTGCTTGAAGATGAATCTTTATTGCATAAAAGTGTTTACAAGGTGCATCCATAGCATCCCTCACAAAGACCACGTTCAAAACCATAGATAGAAGAGCAAAATGCTAAACCCTAATATTTTTCTCTTAATCGGTCTCACAATTTTACTCTTCCTTCTAGTCCATTTATATACCCCTTATGTGGGTCGTGACTGCCACCATAGCCATGAAAATAAGAACTTTTGGAGTCCTAATCTACTTAGGAATTTATATCTCTTACTAATCCTCAAATCCTAACTCCTTCTGAATTTGATCGTTCTGAACTTCAGCTCCTCCCTGAGCCTAGCTTCGATCCCGTCATTGACCACAACTTGCTATCAAACAATGCCTGCATATGAACAAACCAAGAAGCTATTTTCCCGAGCACAAGTTCTTTCCAACTTGACTTAATTAATCTAATCAATCATAAATATGGTGTATTAATGAATAAACAATTTAAAGCACACGATCCAGCTCGAACATAAAAAATCTGAGTGATCCAAAATCCCGAGTGCTGAATTTTTTCGGGTGCTAAATTTCCCCGAGGGCTGAATTTTCCTAAGTGCTGAGTGCTGACTCCCGAGCAAAGTGCCCGACCACTCGACCAAAGTGCCTCGATCACTCAAACCAATCAAAATTAATTTATTCAACATCAAATTAATTTATTCATCACATATCAATGATCATACATATGATCTTACACTCTACGTCTCAGGGTTTTTATCTATCTCAGAAGAAGTATATTCACGATCTTCTTGATCATGCCTCTCTCACTGATCATCATACTGTTGAGACTTCTGTGGAGCTCAACATTCACCTTCGATCGAATGAAGGTGAGCCTAGTTTCGATCTCACTGCCATTGTTATCTCGTTGAGAGTCTTGTCTATCTTGATATTACTCGTCCTAACATTTCTTACCATATTCATATTCTTAGTCAGTTTGTTTTTGCTCTCACTCAAGTCCACTATAGCCACCTCTTTCGTGTGATGTGGTATCTTCATGGTACCATCTCTCATTGCCATTTCTTTCCTCGTTCCACCTATTTGCGTCTCTAGACATATTCTGAGGCTACTTAGGCTAGTGATGTTTTTGATCATCCCTATGTTTATGTCTATTATGTCTTTTTTGGTGGTTCTCTCGTTGCTTGGAAAACTAAGAAGTAGACGATGGTATCTTGTTCGAGCAAAGAGGCTGAATTACGAGTCATGGTTCTTTTGACACCAGAGATTACATAGTTATGATGATTACCTGGGGATTTTGGTGTTTCTGTTACTGTGCCTACTCCATTGTTGTCTAACAGCACAATTGCCTTCAGTATTACCCATGATCCTATATTGGTATTGATGCCTCTTATACCAAGCTCAGGTACATGATCATGTCACTGAGCTTCGGTATATGCCTTCAGAGCTTCAATTGACTGTTTTTTTAATGAAAGCACAGACTCGGACACAACATAGATTGTTTTTCTCCAAACTCAATGCTATTAATCCACTTGAGTTTGAGGCTGTTAGAGTATATACTAGTGTTTTATCTTCTATTCTGTATTTTAACATTGTATAAGAGGTCTTTGTGTATATTTCTATCTCTTCTACTGTATAAGTATAACTTAAGTGCCTCAAATCAATATAAAAGAATACTGTATAAGTATAACTTAAGTGCCTCAAATCAATATAGAAGAGAAGTCTACTGTCTCCAAGCAGCAACATTTGATTCTCACTCAATGCCTTCCAAGCTTGATGAAGATAATCACCAATCTTAGCAAACAAATTCAGCAAATCCTCTCGTTTAGGGTTGCTGACTTGCTGCTACCTGCGAGGCTCCTGTTACCCCTTCCACCTCAGTACCTCACCTCCAAATTATTTCAGCCGCTGGCAGGCGCGGTCGGTGACGAAATCTCCATTCCGTGGGCGGGAAGATGCAGGCGCGCGCAAGAAAATTTCGCGCTCCCAAAATTCCCCGCATCTGATTGGCTAAGACGAGCCTCCCACGGATCGCTGCCCGGAGAACCCCATCGCAACCGTCCACCTCCCGCACGATCTCACCGTCCATTTCCCCCTCCCGCGGATCGATGGGCCCACCACCCTCGCCCTGCCAATCGTTTAAATACCACTCCTCGTGGCCTCGACAAGCCACGGCAATTCGCAATCGCAAATCTCGCTTTCCACTAAATTCTCCGCGCCTCGAGGAGCCTTGTGTGTTCGACGCCGCTAGCTATGGACGCCGCCGGTGCCGGAGCGGGTGGGAAGCTGAAGAAGGGAGCGGCCGGGAGGAAGGCCGGCGGGCCCAGGAAGAAGTCGGTGTCGCGCTCCGTCAAGGCCGGGCTGCAGTTCCCCGTCGGCCGTGTCGGTCGCTACCTGAAGAAGGGCCGCTACGCGCAGCGCATCGGCACCGGCGCCCCCGTTTACCTCGCCGCCGTTATGGAGTACCTCGCCGCGGAGGTAACATCATGACGATTCATTTCCAGGTTTTTCTTTTGTCGCGTGGTTCTAATCCATGGTCTCGTTTTGCGACCAGGTGCTGGAGCTCGCCGGGAACGCCGCGAGGGACAACAAGAAGAACAGGATCATACCGCGCCACGTGCTGCTGGCGATCAGGAACGACGAGGAGCTCGGGAAGCTGCTGGCCGGCGTCACCATCGCCCACGGCGGCGTGCTGCCCAACATCAACCCCGTGCTGCTGCCCAAGAAGACGGCGGAGAAGGCCGCCAGCGCCGCCGGCAAGGAGGCCAAATCGCCCAAGAAGGCCGGCAAGTCCCCCAAGAAGGCCTAGAAGAAGCCGCGGCCTTGTAATGTTTAGCTTGTAGTGCTGTCGTTGTACCATGTGATTTGTTCCTTGTGCAAGATAAAATTCAGTTGTGGTTATTAGAGTTGCTTCAAATGTGTTCTCCATATTATTTCTTTGCTGTGGAGATCTGAATCTTGGGTGGCGGATTTGCTGACATCGTTTGAATTTGGTTTGGGCATCTAATTGAAAAGCACTCATTTGGTGTCAGGGGTAGAAATCTGTGGATGCGTAGGTGTGTGTACAAAATTTACAGTTATTTAATAATGTTCAAAAGACTATTTCTACCCTTTGAAAATGTTTATTTTTTTCCATATTTTTTAACTATTACTCCGTATCTTGTAATATTATTTTTTATTAATAATGTGTATTTTGTTCTTTTTATTATCAACATTAATTTTGAAGTTTGTTATAAAATTAAAGTCTGTACCTTTATATAAGGCTTACAGATCTGGAAGACGGGAAGGCCGGTTTAGAGTACAAGTACAAATATATAATAGGGTGTTAGTTTACATATTTTTTGTGATTAAAAAAATTAAAACTGAAGAAAAAACCTTTAAAATGGCAAAATTAGAAGTTCCTCACCAAAGGATGGTATTTTTACATGATTACAATTTTCTGCCCAGGCCAGGACAATCAGATCAGAGTGGCAATGTGTCAGAACAGCACAACAGAATTACAAGACTTGGAAGGATTTATTACAGTTTGCTGAACCGGCACCAAAAATGCTGCAACAGAATAAATCATAAAGGGGAAAAATCCTTTTCCAAAGGATCCAAAACCCGATCACCAATATTCATCACATGAACATCAAGATAGAGATGACTTCTTTCATACTTTTCATTTTCAGATCAAATTCAAACCATATCAGCCTCATCGGTGGCACAGAAGACAGAACTGTGCAATAAGGGTGAGAATCTGGGTCAACCAGCGTTGCACACAAATATAACACTAGTGCACATTACTCCAATCACCAATAGTCTGATGTTATAAATTCAGCTACAAAAGGGACATATTCAACTTAACCTTTTTCAATCAATAACAATGTTTTTGTTCATGAACTGGCCCAGAAAAGGCCACAAGGTAGTAAAAACAAAAGGCTTGAAAAGCACATCACCGCAAATAGGGTCTTGTTGCAGAGAACTGAGAACGGACAAGTGAGGCAGATATCAAGCCAAGCATGCCTTCAAGCCAGGAAAAATGCTCCCGTTTAGCAACTATAGGGATGCAATATGGCCTACTCAGTTTTCCGTTCTTTTGCCAGTCTTCCGCGTATGATCTGCCAAAAGAGTTAACTAATTAAGAGAGAGTTTAGGCTTGCACTAAAAGTCAAACACACCAATCAGGTAAAAATGAAGGCTGGTGTTAGTTCACATATATAAGCACGAATATGAATTCCACAGTCTCCATTATAACTTTGATGGATTTGCCACTGAGACTAAAGAAAGTTAAGAACGAATGCTCATGATCCCAAAACGGAAGCATTGCCAGTAACAAAAATGGTGGAATTTCAACATGCTAGCAAGTTGAAACCAATCTTGAATATATTTCAAAAGAAAATATGTTAGTTGCAATTAAACGAATAAAAATAACTATAAAAGCAACACAAAGTTTGCTTCATATGGTTTTATGATTTGGGTTGCACATAAATCCTACAGATCCCACCTTAGTATCTTGTTCTCATAGAAGCCCCGAAAACTAGTGATCTGTTTGCCAATGGAGTATATCTCCTACCATTTCCATACCATAAAAATGCATATGCAGGTATGCAGCTACGCCAAGATTACAAACATGCAATGTGTTAAATCTTGAAATTAGGTACATCAGATCTGCAGTCAAATCATCCTTTTCATTCACTTTTCTTCATTCAGTTCTCCAGAAAAGTGACTTATCCAATGCAGTAGTTAGTATAGGGTCTAATCAGTGGAGGGGAGCAAGACATGGCAACAATAAAAATGGATTTTATCACTATAGTATGTGACGTAGGACAAATTCACATCCCCAAATGAGTCCTGCTCAATCTACCAGCCAAGGTTCTCAGAATATACAGGTTCTCAGAATTTACATTATACTTGTTTGAGTCAACATGAGTAAGAAGTCCTGTGCATCTGCCAACCAGGACATTTTCTTAGCAGAAAGGTGTCCACTCGAGTAAGTTGAGAAGGAATATCAACGGTGTTGTTCTCTCAATAAAATTTTAGCTTATCTTTTTCTCAGATAAAGGACAACTAACCATCAAATTCATATTATCATTGTATTAACATCAGTAAGTTAAGTTTGTCAGTCATAGCCAAGGTAGTGGATGAGCAGAGGATATACCCTTCCATCCATTGCCTTGATAGCTTTCTCTGCCTCTGCTTGAGATGAATATCTGACAAAACCAAATCCTTTTGGCCTTCCTGTTTGGTTGTCTCTCACCAATCGAGCTACATTTGATAAGATAGACAAGGCAGGATGAAACATTTCCATTTAACCAACAGAACCAGCTTGAATGTCAATAAAAAAGCATCAGCAAAGATTTCCAAATGCCCAGTGGTGAAAAGCATGTGACTATGTGAGTATGTGACTACTGAGTACTGACTCGTACCTTCATGAACAGCACCAAATGGTGAGAAGATATTTTGAAGTTCTTCCTCTGTTGTGTAAAATGATAACCCTACAAAATCCCAGAACGAACGAATCGATGTTGAAGGAACATGAGCAAGCAACATCAAATCATCATAGAACTAGTGGACGGTCCCCTAACAACAGAACAAGCATGGATTCACTGTACATAAATAGCAGGATATATACAGATATATTGAGATGAGAGTACAATATTAGCAGGAAGTGGAAGCGCAAAACAATAACACAATGCAGTGCTTTCCGTGTTCTACTTGAGGTCCACATTAACTTTTGGACATCTCACAGGCTCTCCAGATTCTAGTTGCTTCCCATGAGCTTTACAACCAAAAGACTATCACAGCCAGCTACATTTCTAGGCTGTAATTGTTAGAAAAGCATCCCCTGGTCGATTCTTTGCTGCAATCCAAAGGAATCATATTCCAAAAGCACTGATATTGGTCCAGGCCAAACACCCTGTGGCATGCAAAAGCTACGGTAATGGAAAAAAGGGGCCAAAGGCCACCAACCAATGCACATTTCATCCACCAAAACAACCAGTCACATCCTATCATAAAACTGCATATGAACACAAAATTATAGGATAAACAGATCATCACAAGCAGTACCATGAAACACCAGCACATCACAGCCACATTCTCACACAGATCCAAGCATTTTGCAGAGCGAACCACATGATTGCAGAGACAACGAAGAGTTTACATGGAGATTTACTTACTGCTCACAAATATCTCCGTGCTGAAAGGCTTGGTTCCCACCGAGAAAATTGTAACAATGTCACTCCAATTCGTTGGTTTTATAAAAATACCATTCTTTACGATGCACTTGTAAAAATGACACTCGCTTCGTGTGCCATTCATAATTTTACCCTTTTAGGATTTTTTCTCATGTTTTATTTTTTTAAATCCAAAATCACATGTAAAATGACACATTTGCCCTTATATATTTGCATCCAAACTGTCAGTTTTTTCTCTCCTCACCTCACGCGCACCTGATCTGAACTCCAAATTCTTGCCGACGTCCGCTGTCGCTGTTGTGCCCCCGCCCGCGCCAGCCCGCCGCACGCCGTCCCAGCCGTGCCGCCGCTGGCTGCCCCAGCCATCCCGCAGAAAACACTGAGATTGGAAAAAAAAAGCGGCTAGACAGAACAGAGAGATCAAAAGCAAAAAAGATTAAGCTAAGCAGCTGTACTGTCTCCAGTGACGGATCAGTTAAGCCTCCACGATTAAGCTAAGCAGTCCCTTAATGCAAAAAAGGATTAAGCTAAGCAGCTGTTTTCATCTGCCTGTCTTCATCGGCGGATGAGTTACGCCTCCAAGATTAAGCTAAGCAGAGTTTGGAGTTCGATCCTGTGCGCGTGAGAAACTGACAGTTTGATGCAAATATATAAAGGACAAATGTGTCATTTTACGTGAGATTTTGGATTAAAAATATATAAAACAGGAGAAAAAACCTCTAAATGATAAAATTACAAGTGACACATATAATACGTGCATTGTAAAAGATGGCATTTTTACAGAGCTAACAAATTGGAGTGGCATTGCTACAATTTTCTCGTTCCCACCACCCGAGAGGCCAAACCAGCCAGCCTCCCACCCCGCAGCATCATCGCCCGTTCACCCTCAAACCCTAACAAGATCCCCAAATCGCAATCGCAAGAGAGGAACACAAGAAACAAAGAAGCGAATCATATAGCCATACCACTCCACATATTTTACTTCAAATCCAAGCCGTCCAATACATCCCGGCACGAT
>KE373106.1:25777-35999 GCA_000418225.1 Zizania latifolia | reverse complement strand
GGCGGGCGACGGCACTGGGGGAGGGGAGAAGACGCTTGCAAGATGACAGCTGACGTGACAAAACGATGACGTGGCCAGTGAGTTAATACATTTGGGCCGTAAAGCGACAAAAAATGAGCTTGTTTATATACGAAGAGTGACAAAAAATTAATTATGATAAAGAGAATGATATTTGATAAGGTGCCATTCTTTAGAGTGAGAAATAGTTAAATTTTCTTTGAATCGATGGTATGATTGCCGTCAGCTACCATTTTCAGTCGGCCTGGCTGTCGTGCCGCCCTCCTTGGCTGAGCTTGCGTAAACTAGCCGTGGCTGTAGGCCTGTAGCCGCCAAGGCGTTGCAAGCGGGGGGTTGATCACTCTCACCCTTGATGGCCAGGCTGCGTCGGTAGGCGGGCTTTCCACCTCTTGCCCTTCCCCAGCCCGGCATACTCGGCTCGCCGCGACGCCGCCTCCCTAACTGGCCACGGTGTACAGAAGAGAGGACGGAGGAGGCACGGGGAACGGAAATGACAGGGTGATTGCTTTGAGACGTGTGTTGTCATGTCGTAGCCTATCAGATATTCAGGTCTCTTTAAATTTAGATAGAAATTGAAGATTTATTGGTCTATGTGTTGTTTACTTAAGATGACATAATTTTATGTGTCAGTGAGATGTAAATAATAAATTATTAATTTCTAGTTTAAAAAGAGAGTATATGATGCAGCCAAAATTATAACAGATAGAATTCCCGAAAGATTAAGGGATTCGGTTTTGTTAGATGTGCAATTTTAGAAGAAGCTGAGAATGCAAGGCAGGGGATGAACGCACAGTTTCTGGATGGATGGGTTGTTTTCGTTGACCCTGCTAAACCAAGGCAGCAGAAGCCTGCTCCTCAGCCGGACACTAATTCGTCACACACTGGATGAACATCAAACAAAACTGTGTCATAGAAGCCACACGTTTCCTTCTTCATAGACATTACGGAGTCGGGAGTTATTTGATGGAGATGAGGAATTATGTGTTGTAAGATGTTTGTGATTATCATTCCTAAACGATTAGGGAGATGTACCAAATTTATAGCTCTGTTCTCAGAAAAAAGGGAAATATTCTTGGTGTTATATACTGTAATGTTACAACGGCGTGTGTCGTTGGCACGCAAAATATGAGCAGATCTGTAGCGATGAAAGAATATTAATATCTAATCGACATGTCATTATACATTCAGAAAGTGAACATCTGAGAGACAGTTGCCATCACATCTAACTGAGAACATGTATGGCAATTGATAGATGATGTACATCACACCACAAACTCAATACTCTCGGCGGAGTATATAAGCTAAAAAAATCTATAGAGTTAAGATCCGCTTCTATTCTATACCACAGTTATGTTTTAAATCATCAATTCGACGATAAGCTACAAGCTATAAGGACTAGTTACAAAAACTACTGAGATATTTTTTAAGCAACCTCCGTATTACTTCACAACTCTAAATCCAACTTTTTTTTAAATATCTTTTAATCCTATATTAAATTACCCGCAAAATGCCATCGGCGACGGGTGACATGCAGCGAGCGAGTGTAGGCAACGGAGGGCAACAAGGGACACATGGCGGACGAGGACGCGTGGCGGCTGGCAAACCGCAGCCGATGGGCGACAGAGAAAAGGGGGGAGAAATCCCAATTAAAGGAGAAACCCTAATTTCTTGTCTCTTCCTGTCTTCAAAATTTCCCTGATTATTAGTTCATGAAATAAGCAACAATTTCAATGACTAGTTTCTATCTATTAGAGTACTGTTTATTTCATGTATTTGTGAATTTTGTGGATGAGCGTTGTTTATCAACATTTGTTTTTCTCCTACCATCATTCTAACAAAATTTTGTTAATGAAGAACTCAAACTTTACGTGGCCTTGATTAAAGATCTTGGCAAGAAAACTATTAATGGGTTATATGGACAGTTTATTTTAGCTTAAAATTATAATAATCCAATAAGCTAATTTAATTCAGTTTATTTCTATAAGCTGAATTACTATAATTTCAAGCTGAAACAAATACCTGCAAAGACTTGTGAGACAATAGAAGTATAATTATCTTTTTTTCTCTAATATACCCTCTTAGAATCTGTAGAGCTAATAACCTATCCAAACACTTTTTTTATACAACTCTAAGTTCTATAGGATCTAGATTCTTATAGATCCAAATCTAGAATTTATGATTTAGGATAACAGACCCTTACTTTCTACAAATGTTGAGCCTTGAATCATTCATTGAACGATGATAGGCTACAAAAACTGTTCCATTTTCTCTCCAATGGTAACCTTTCCTCCTAGAAACCACGGGATCAGTCTTCTCCAGCAAGCGATTTCTGGACCAAGTTTAGGTTCTGAAACATCACCAAGGGGTGAGCCTCAAGCAAAGACTCCTTCTGTCAACGAGCACAGCATAAATAGCGCGATGTCAGTAGTGCTACTGGAGACATCACTACTGTCCTATACAGTAAAGAAGTTGACGTTTTCATCAACCGCAGGAAACGCACAAATACAACGAAGAGGGTAAATTACCTGTTCATCTGACAGAATAGTGTACCCAAGTTTCTCAGACCAGATTGATGCCATTTCAGGATCAACAGGTGCTGTAAGAAGACGAACATTCCAGTCTTTCATATGTGCTTCAATTAGCCTTAGGAGAAGCACAAAATAACCCTGCAGAGAGACATAAAATAATAATGGTACTGCCGAAGCATTACACATCTTTAAATCGGCTTCGTTTGTTTGCGATACAATTTGCAATAGTTGAGAGCAAAGACCTTTATCACTTGTTAGGCCATAGAAAAACTAAACAACATTAAGGGCCTGATTCGTTACCAACTGCAGCACCACCACTAACAATTGTGCTTTAGGATTTGTGCAATTTAAATTTTGGCAGAGCAGTAGAAACCCTTCTGAAATAAGATTATCTGTAGCATGTACTCCGATATGATACAAATAAAATAATTGAAAGGAACAAAGATGATCACATATAAACAGATCTCCTTAAGGAATTCATGGAAAGTGAAAATGCTGCATGAAGTGTCTGCATATGCACGTGGCCCCAAAATCATAAACCAAATATAAGCCATGACCTTTTGTTCAGACCATAATTCAAAATCATTTTTCTTTAAAGAGTAAATTTAAGAATTGTGTGGTGTATAAGCCGAATCCTATCCGATACTATGTGTATTTCTACTCTTTTTTTCACAGTATCTCTATGCAAAACTAGATTTACATTAGATGAATAACAAAGTTCGTTATGGACTATAAAGTTTACATATTTCCCACCTTCTTTCTGCACTCATTACGTGTAGCAATAAGGACAAGTTCTGCAACTTCTTCTGTACGCACTTTCAGAATTGCAGCTGACACAACAAGTGTCCTGCAAATACAACCAAAAGGGGTGAAAAGTAATAGAGCAAAACCAAATGACATAAAAAAGCATTCACTTGTTTTTGCTTAACAACAAGCAGTTCCATAGACAGAACTGTTAGTAGATTGCACGTGTGCACACATTCTTTTTTGGGGTGCGGTGGTGGTAGCGCGGGCATGTGTGCAGGCCAGCACCGAAGTATGTAAAGATTGTATACATAACACATCAATTTGCTACATGCAGACCAACAGGCATGAAATGCCAAAACAACAACACACTTCACCAGGTAAGTACTACCTTGTAGTTAACACTGCACAATATATTCCACGAAAATCCTTCTCTCCCCTTACATCATTGCTGCAACCATTGAGGCTTAGATTTATATACTTAGGTTCAATATGCAAACAAAAAAAGGTGAATGATGATCATGTGGTAGTTCACGTGTTAGTTAAGAATGAAAAAAAGCAAGAACTTACGAGTTAACCATATCTTGTATGAGATCACTATCCTGGGCAGCTGTTTCGGCAAATGCATCCTATAAGAGAGGATAAAGTGAGACTTTGCAGCCTAGAAATGATTTGACATATGGACACATATTTAATCATTGACAAAAGATGGTTTTCAAAATGACAACCAGAAATGCCACAGCAAAAGAACTTACTTTGAAGATATCAATGGCCTGATGCATGTAGTGTTGCACATCGCTCCTCATATTCATTCCACTTAAAAGTTGCCAACAAATACTAGATTTTGTCCGTTTGAGAAAGGCAACCTCTTCATTCTTTTTCAGTCCTTGGTGTAAAGAAGCACGTAAAAACTGGCATTTTTCGCAGCACAAGAAGTTGAATTGTGTGTATTCTTCCAAAACTTTTAGAGGTGCCTGAATTTGTACAACATGAGACAATAATGTCTATCATAAATCAAGATGGTAAGCTTTCCTCCACATGAAAAGAAAAGGGCACATACCTTTGGTTTTTGAAGTCCAATGTTGTAGCACTTAACATGGCATGCTCTCTCACACTGTTGAGAAGAATAAGTCACAATTTTCAATGTGACATTTTTTTCTTTTTTTGAAGATTTTAAGGCATCAATCTTACTAGCAAAGGCAACGTGTTGCAGGAGAAAAGCACTAAGCAGAACAAACCTGGTTACAGAACGCAATCATGTCAACACTGATAACTCCTAGCATCATATGGCCATTGCTGTCAAAATTTCAAGGCGCAGAGTTACCTATAAATGATTTCGCATAATCATGTAATTTCCACCATTGTACAGCCTTATTCTTACCCACACAAATAGCATCTCTCTATTTTATCCATTCTTTCTTGTAGTGTCCGCTTCAAGGGAACAATAATTGGTCTGCTAGTGGTTGAAGAGACTTCACCAGAACCTGTGATAACAATGGAAACAGTTGGCACACAAGGGGAAGACCATCATTTTTTACTGACTCAAACATGGCATATATACATCTCAAAGGAAGCCATGCATTACAGGAATTTCAGTTCTTATATCTGTCATGCACAACATCCAATAGTGCATACTTATGTTGCTCAGTCAAAACAAATATTCTATACCATTTGTATACCATACATGCAGAAAGTGCATGAGACAGAGTACATCGCATTTCAAACATGCACATGCAGATGAGGAATTGAAGACATTTATCTATACACAAGATCACCAAGGGGTACATGCAAATGCTCCTTTCGTCCTATAATATAGCAATCTAGTACCAGATATACAACGAATCTAGACAACTCACTGTTCAGATTCATTGTACTATAAAATATCACATCCAATTTTAAATTGCTATATTATAGGACGGAGGGAGTAGAAAACAACAACAAGAGAAGCACACAGATCCATCATTCATTCAATACAACCCTTGTTTGGTCCAGGCCTCCAGAGTTAATACGTGATTTAACCCACCAAACATTTCTGGGGTAAACCGTACAAGGAGTTGCCCCCTGGCTTGAAGACAGCACTGTCTTCAAAGTTGTAATATTCCACCACCCTTGTCTTATCTACTTCTATGTCCAGAACACACGCGCGCGCGCGCGCGCACACACACAGAGCAAGTTGCTTAGTCCGTACACATCAGCCTCTTCTCTGTAGAATTTTTAATTTTAGACAAATGAAAGCCATGGAACTAAAGCGTGCACAAATAAAAGTTTTCCACTTTGTCCAACAGGAACAAACTATTCTCGTGGTAAATGAGCAGGTCGTAAAACCAGAACGAGGGAATTGCTTATTGCCCCTCACCCATATCTTATGTATTTTCAGCAATAATTAATTCCTTGGAAATCTAATGATGTAGAGTCTACAGAATATATAATGATTTGGTAATAGCACATAACAGAAAAACCAGAAAAAATCTCTTCAAAAAATAAAAAGGAGGACTGCACAAAAGAAAACTCTAAACCATGTTAATGTATACATATGGAGAAAAAAATCAGCATGTTCCAAGAAGATATGACTTCCTTACAAGAATAGCGTAGTCAGTCCATATAATTAGCCTATGCCAAAGTTTGAGTCCCTGGTAAGATAGTGAAGTGATTCTTTAGCTGCCACAAACGCAAATAGTTGTCCACTGCACCAGTGCCCCCATGCTGAAGCCGTTCTATGCTATTTCAGGTAGAAACCTCATGATCCTAAAATTTGTCCAATTACTCAAGTTCTATCGAAAAATCTAAGGTTGAAAGCACGTAAATGGATTGTTAAACAGCTTAAATTTCTACCTCTTATGTAAATTTAGATACAAAGCTTAACTATGTAGTCATTAAGCAACGGAAAATTAGTTTACTCACTCATACACATCCAACAAGTAAAACATATTTCTTAGCATCTTGCTAGTGTAATTGAATTTAGGAAAAAAGTGGTTTCATATCACTGAAATTTCACTCATTTAGCTGAAATATTTTTCACTCTTGACTTGAAAATATATCATTTCAACCCATTGCCTAAAGAAAAAGATCAACTACCTAATGTACTAAATCAAGTACAGATGTCCAACTTTCATCTCTGCCCACTAAAAAGCATGAGCTATATACAAGTTCATACTAAACCTCAGCAATGTGGCTTATCCTTGGTCCTTACTGAGTTTCATGTACCAATAATTGACCTAATAGCTTGAGTCTTATGGGAATGGTGGGCAATATAACACTCATACTTCAACATTATAAACATTACAGTCTCTTCAAGGCCTATGGAATGGGCTCATGGTGACCTGCAATTATTTTCTTATTACACCAGCCAAATCTCAATCTTAGTATATCTTGGTTCTGCTACCATATTTTTATTGTATGTGCCATCCTATTCGCCTAAATGCTGTAAAGTTAACTAAAAAGACAATGGGTCATCAAGAGATCGAATGTGAACAGAAAACATAATCTTCCCTTCAACATGGTGAACTGATAATGCAATTATGTGGAAGGTTTCCCTCATTTAAACAATGAAACATGACAAGTTAACAGATATATGATCAAATATTCACAACGAACACATCAAACATTTCCACAGAGATCATGAATATCAAGTCATTGCAACTCAAAATGCAACATATAAAATAAAAAACACAATGACACACTGCAACTGGGATGAAATAAACAACAAACTGAAAGACCCATTAAGTTACCTGAAGAACTAAGAGTAGGGAGTTCATCAATCGCGGAAAAAACAGTACGGGTGATTGCATTTGAATTTAAACCATCCTGCAATTTTAGTGCTAGCTCATGAAGTGTTAATCCGTCTGAAGTATAAATGCTATGGTACCTGAATCAACAAACATCCTCCATTAAATGAACAAAACACCAAGAGATCCTTTTGAGTATTAAAAACACTTCTATATATCATGATGATGCTTACGGTTGCCGCCTTCTCCCCATTCCAGCATGGTCTTCAAAGTGTGAAGGAGTAAACTGGACTCAAAAGAGGGGGAAACAAGCATTGGCTCATGAGAAGATTAAAGAAAAATTAAAATCAAACATCTGTAATCGCTATGTTTGGGACAGATACCTCAACATGGCAACAATCACAGACTATACTTGCCCCCAGCTTATATCCTTGCTTGAGAACCTACAAAACAGGAAGTATAATTGTTCCTGAGAAGTGTTAAAAAATTCTGGTGTTCGGAAGGGATAAAGTAATTCATGCAACAATTTAGAGGACCTTTCCATTCTTCAACTTATAAGTTAATAAAGTATAGTCTCGAAGGCCCCCCTCCTTGAAAAGCATCGGGTGCAAAGAGTTATCCCTGGGGTAAAGATAAAAGAAAAATGATTCACAAGTTATTCGTCATTTCAATTTAATGCCATGAGAAACTACTAAGCTTTCTGCCTTTATTGCAGCAGGATACCCTAAGTGTGACAAATGTCAAGAAATGTTGTAGATATAGCATTTTACCTCACTTTTGGTTGCTCCAAATCTTTTGAATTTGAGTCAACATTGTGGTCTCGAGGTGAATCTTGAATTACTGTAACTGGACTAGACAAAGGAAGTGCCATATTTATGGGATCATATTCTGAAGACGTGGATTTTAATGCAACAGGTCCATCAGAATTATGGTTTATGCCATCAGCATTGACTGGATCTGCAGTGTTCTCACTAGGAGTTTCTTCAGAGCCACTCTTCATGGAAGTGCCTGTAGATAGACCAGATGTCTCTTTATCAGGGCTTCTACTAAAGGTTGGAGTGGGGGCCTCAGTGCCTCGTTTGAACTGCCTATCAGAACGCCTTCTGAATGAACTCCAATTCAGGATTGAACTGGCATCGCTAGTTGATTCTTTCAAGGAATCCATCAAAGCAGTATCCGACTTTTGCAAGCTAGCAATTGAGTTTTAAAGAATGCTCGAGTCAGTATCTAGTGGATTATAACAACCTAAATGTTCTTGATAAAATTGTGCAGTATACAACATCAAACTGGTAAAATACTAGCACAAGCTAGCACAAAGTTAAACCTGGTCTGTACTGGCAGATGTACAGCATTAAGCTGCCACTCTATGGGGCCTAACAAACCTATTGAAAAATTCAAGCCCCAAAACAATGTTCAGAGAACAAATAGCATACAAATGTCTCATAGATATCAAGGCACATCAACAGGATTCTGTCCATGTAAGACCCAACAAAATTTTATGTTGTTGAGCGCCTAAGGAGAAATTGTGGTACATATTGGTAATAGTACTCACCCCACTCTGAAACAAAGAAAAAAGAATGTGCCTCACCTTTGAGTTGAACAAGGATCTGAAGGTGCGGCATGGAAATCATCCATTTCCAGCTGAAATGAAGCTAAGTGACAAATAATTTTAAAAGATAGGACAGCAGAAATATTACCATCTTGAAGTACACAAAAGCTAGAAAGCCCTAGGTACTCGATAAAATACCTTTCCACCTTTCATGTTGAACCAGATTTGGAGGGAGACCGATCTCCTTTTTAATCACATCCCCAAGCTTACAAAGTTTAGTGTATTTTAGTTCTTGTATCACCATGTATAAAGAAATTCCACTGTCCAAGAATATGTGATTGTTTTGATTGTTGGACGATTCACCAGAATGCTGCTCAAACTCACATGCATTCATTATCTGCATTTTGTCAAACATCACTAAGGTCAGGCTAATTTTTTCAGATAATATACAGGAACAGACATGGGACATGGAATTTCAGTAACACTGATAACAGAAAGCTGACATTTCTATAACCACATTCCGAGCAGCCACAAGAATACCCTTGACCAATTATTCGGCCAATCCTCTCCACCTAAGGATCATCAAAAGAAACAAAAATTCCTTCTTCAGGAAAATCAAAAGTAGGTTTCCAGTCAGCATTCAACAGCGAATATAGTATTATGCTGCCTGAAGGAACTACGCACCTCATTCTTCTTGTAGGTCACCCTAAAACCTTCAAGAAGCCCAGTGGACAGCAATCCTCTGACATCTTTAAGTATACTGTTTGGCCGATACTTGGTTTCTGTCACCCGCACTTTAACAGGAGTAGTTATTAACAGACTGCTGTCCCAAGGTTGCTCAAGAAGTGGCTTCCTCGTCTCTTGCGCATCAGGCATTGCATGATCATTGTCTGCTATAGCCTGCACTTTAACAGAAGGGGTTGTTGACCGACCACTATCCCTAGGTTGCTCAACATCTGCATTGCTCATCTCTTTCGCACCACGCACTGCATGGTCATTGCCTTCTGTAACCTGCACTTTACCAGCAGGGATTGTTGACATACCACTATACCTAGGTGGTTCGACATCTGCAGTCCTCACCTCTTTCGCATCAGGCATTGCATGGTCATTGCCTGCTATCACCGGCACTTTAACAGTAGTGGTTATTGACAGAGCACTGTCTCTAGGTTGATCAACAGCTGCTTTCCCCATCTCTTCTGTATCAGGCATCGCATGGTCACTGCGTGCTGCATTCTCAATCGCTTCCGAAGCAAGCCCTCCAATGCCGTCCATTGGATTTGTTTCCGTCCTTGAACCACTTTCCCTGCTCAAGAAAATGAATTAGATCCGACATAATCCTTCAACTGAGTACTAATTTTACTCATCAACCGTCACAGTTCCTCGCTTTGGCCAAATACTCGTACAATTCCGCCCGCTCACTATAGAATTCATCCCCATGGAAAGATACAACACATCTTTGCCATGAAATCACACCACTACAGCAGTACACAACGATTTTCAGACCAAAATCAGGCAGCGGAGTCGCTCACCTCAAGCCAAGGAGAGACAAGCCGGCCTTCTCCTCCTCGGTCAGCGTCTCCATAGTCTGCGGTCGGAGCGTCGCCGCGGCCGGGGGCTGCTCCGCTGCCAACGACCCCCGCTCCCGCGACGCCCCTTCG
>KE373105.1:217829-231031 GCA_000418225.1 Zizania latifolia | reverse complement strand
GCTGGAGAGAATCACGGAGGGGATTGGATAGGTCACAGAACCATGTAGCTCTGATACCAATTATCAGAGAAAACACTCGCATTGTAAGAGATGACACTCAGAGTTGAGGCAATTTTTCTCCATTTATGATCACTAGAATGTCATATCCAACCTGAAGGGTTGGGGGTACATATATAGGCTGGCCATGCAGCCCACTAAAGAGGATGCCATTCAAGATGCTAGTCCAAGATGCTAGTCTAAGATGTTAGCCCAAGATGCTAAAGTGAAAAAGATTAAAGCGCACTAGACTTATTCCATCATTAACAAGGTCATTTGAGGTAAAACATTATTAACCCTGTTGCACATACACAAAAAGAGGTCAGAAACTATGAATTCAGTTGAACATGATGGGGTATTGTAAACAATAGATTCACAGTATATTGGGAAAAGCCTCAGTGCACATAAATTGTTACTCAAATCATTGATATATTGTCTACCTCTGTCTGACTAAAGCTGTAGCCATTCTAGTTGTGGCAACTGGCAACAGCCATTTAGTAGGTAATATAGATCGTTAAATAGATTTCATCCAGCTAATTGGGCCGCTAACTTTGAAGTCACTCCATCCGTTACCATGTAAACATGAGGTGTATGAAAAGACCAAGCTACCTCTTTCCTTCAGGATCTTGGATGATGTATCTCTCTCTTTAGTAGTAAATGACCTTTGAAACAATCATGAACTGCCTTTTTGAAAATGGGCACACTGGGTTGGCAATAGTTCCATGCATGGATGCAATTCTCACATCACAACCACACCTTATCATACAACAAAAATTACCAGCTTTAACTGTCGCAATCACTTAATGTCTTGTTTGGACAGATAGGCATTAGGCCATTCCCATTGAATTAGAAGGGAAATTTTTTCTCGAATGCGCAAAGAGCTGCATGTCATTTCGTTTAAGAAGAGAAAGGAACCCAATACAACACAACGCCCACTTAAACTTCACCCAAAAACACAAAACAACACCCGAACCAATCAAAACATTCAAAACACAACAAACTAAAAGAGAGCGACCCTCTCTTGCAAGATCTATCTATCCAAAAGACCACAAAGATCTTTAGCACCAGCAGCACCCCAGATTTCCCCTCACAAGCCACAGTCCTGGCCAGTAAGGTAATATATGGGGCTGCACCATTAAAAAGACAGCTGTTCCGATGCTTCCACAGCTCCCATGCTACCAAGATTATCAAAGAGTTAAGTCCCTTTCGAAGATGCTTGTCGACTATCTTGGATACTCGATACCACCAACCCGAGAAGATGGTAGTCGGTTTGAGGAGCCAGATTTTGTCGCCCAAACTGATGAAGGATGTTGAACCACACCTGCTTAGAAAATACGTAAGAGACCAAAATATGCTGAATGTCCTCATTGGTCTAGTCACAAAAAGGGCATGCATCCAGGTGTGGAAGGCCGTGCTTTGCAAGCCGGTCAGCTGTCCAACACCAATTAAGAATTGCTAGCCAAATGAAGAATTTGCATCGGAGAGGAGCCCAAGACTTCCAAATGCGCCTCCAAGGGGCGAATTTGATTGAACCAACAAAGAACGAATTGTAGGCAGTCTTACTTGAGTAAACACCAGAATTGGATAATTTCCAAACATGCCGGTCCTCCACTCCTTGCTGAATATTTATGTCCTCAACTAGATCCCACAGATGCAAATATTCCATAATAGCACTGATCGAGAGAGATCCATGAAGGTCTAGCACCCATCTCCTGTCAACAAGAGCCTGTTGCACCAATTGAAGACTGTGTTTATTTCACTTAGAAAATAATATTTCTGTCATTTTTCTGTTGCCAAATTACACCATAAAGATGGAATCTGCTAAAAATTTTCGTTCTTTTGAACTCATATGGGCCACTTATCTAATACAGTAGAAAACACATGTATATTGGACAAAATGTGATTCTGCAATAAAGACATGGTAGCAGTATACCAGGAAATAATTTGACAATTATTATCTTCATGTACTTCGTGCAATTTATGATAACTTTGTGCAATTTATGATAACTGGTATTTTGAGATATTGATATTGCTGCATTCATTAATCTTGTAAACAGGGAGTTCTAGAGGCGATAAGAATAAGTTGTCTAGGATACCCAACAAGGAGAACATTTGATGAATTTGTTGATCGTTTTGGTGTTTTATTACCTGAAGTTCTTGGTGACAGGTAAATCTAGGGTAATTGATTTGACTTTTTGAACCTTTCATTTTGGCTAGAAAGATTATATTGATCATTCATTGGCAGTTATGATGAAGTTACTGCTACAAGCATGCTTCTTGAGAAAGTCAACCTCTCAGGCTATCAGGTAACCACTATGTACTACAATGAGCAGTTGCCATGTTTTAAATTTAATCCATATTCATTCCTGTTATACTGTATTTGGCTTATCTAACATTTTGCTCTAATGTGATTGCTTTTAAATTTCAATGTTGTTCTTGTTTTCTACTGATCTTATAAATATGGCCACACAGATAAGTAGAAAGAAGTTCAATGGTCTGTACTCGTGTATGACAAGCCTTTATGCAAGTTACTCCAAAATACCTAAAATAATGAAAATAACAATTGCAATACACTTTCAAGGAAAGCCTGAACTAGTAGAGGACATACCCTTGTACATATTTTGTCAATAACCAAGCTATTTCCTTTATTAAATAATTCTATGTTGAATGCAGCTGCTCCATCCTATGCACACAAGTCATTTGTTCTAATGTGGATGTATGGGTTTTGATTCCTTTTGGTCTGATCTCCAATACAGATAGGGAAAACAAAAGTGTTTTTGCGTGCTGGTCAGATGGCGGAGCTAGATGCTCGAAGAACTGAGGTCTTGAGCTGTTCTGCTAGCAAAATCCAGAGAAAAGTCCGATCATACCTGGCTCACAAACAGTTCATTCAGTTGCGAAAATTTGCTACTCAGCTTCAGGCAATATGCAGAGGTATCTTTTGTTGAATGATATTGACAAAAAGTTGAACTAGTGTGATTTTTAAATCGAGACAATAACTTACGATCTGTGATAACTGCAGGACAAATTACGAGACATTATTATGAAGACCTCCGTAGGAAGGCTGCTTCCTTGACAATTCAGACCTACTATCGTATGCATTTCGCAAGGAAAAATTACACAGATCTCTATTCTGCGTTAACAACTATTCAATCTGGTCTACGTGGTATGGCGGCTCGCAAGGAACTCCAGTACCGTCAGCAGACAAAAGCTGCAGTGATTATTCAGGTCCCTTTTCCGGTCTTTTTCCACATTTAATATTTTCGGTTAATTTATCATCCATGAAATGCTTGGGAAATAAGGTGTACAAAATGGGAAGGCCAAAAGTTCTTTTTATTACTTAAATTTATGTGAAGTTCTACCTTTTGAGTAAATTGATCCATGACTGGATATAATAAATCTTACTTTATTACCTATCACTACTTAACATCAATTTTAATGATTTTGTTCAACACAGAGTTATTGTCGTAGTTATTTAGCACATTCACAGTACATGGGATTGAAGAAGGCAGCGATCACAACCCAATGTGCTTGGAGAGGAAGGTTGGCCAGAAGAGAACTTCGAAAACTTAAAATGGTAAGGAGCACTGTGTGAATGGTCTCACTATCTTTTCTTTTCTTTGGCCCTTTTTTGCATTATTATTTGATATTTTTGTTATTTGTCTGACCTAGGCACTAGACTTCCCAATAAACCCTATATATAAGAGCTCACTCATGTAATGCAGTTTCCTATTTTCATGGTCTATATTTATGTCTTTATCTCTGCCGACATGCCTTGCTGTCACTGCTCATGTACTAATGATGGCTGCAGCAAGGGATTACATGAAACCTGAATTTCTAATTAGTCTAGTTATGATATGGTGATGCTATTTAAAAATATGAACATATCTTGTACTGTCATATATATATATATACCATGCTGGCTTCCTAGTTTTGCCAAAAAAACTCCTTTACCTACAAATTCTGTTAATTTCTGAGCCTACAGCCTGTCACACATATGGTACTATGGATAATCGTTAAGACCATAGGTAGAATTTCAGACAATCATAATTGGTTCAGCTACTTTGGTCCATTGACTTCACTTTGTTTTGCTACTTTCAGGCTGCAAAAGAAACTGGTGCTCTGCAAGCTGCTAAGAATAAATTAGAGAAGCAAGTTGAGGAGCTAACTTGGCGGCTTCAGCTGGAGAAACGCATCAGGGTAAACTACTGGGTTGCTTACATTTATGGTCGGAACATTTATGTTGTACTTTCCTACAGTTGATGTAATGTGTGTTATTATTGTGCACCTACTACATCATTATTCTCTCCATGATTGTATTTCATGTTCAAATAGATTATGGAACAAAGAAATAACTTTAGAAATTTGGAAATAGCGAAACAGTGTACTACTATAGAAGGGACATGCTGTTCCTATCATTGATGGTTCTCTCCATGATTATAGCTATATTTCTTGTTCAAATAGATTATGGAACAAATAAACAACTTTAGAAATTGTGAAATAGCATGTCGATTCCATGATAGAAGGGACATGCTATTCCTATCATTGATGGTTCTAGAAATATGAGTATTTGTGAACATTTTGGAGGCGTGTATGTATTTGTTGTTACCAAATCTGTAAATTGGACAGAATAAAAATGTAAATGTGATAATTACTACTTGCAAAACTTAGGTCACAACAGACTCTCATTTCAGTTTCATTTTTATTTGACGTCTATGAAGTGCCTTATGCCAAGTTTGCTGGCCTACAGGCTGACATGGAAGAAGCCAAGTCACAAGAAAACAAGAAGTTACAACAAAAATTGCAGGAACTGCAATTGCAGTCCAATGAAACAAAAGATTTGTTAAAAAGGGAACAAGAAACTGCTAAAGTAGCATTGGAGAAAGCTGCCTTAGTACCAGAGGTCCAAATTGATACAACTCTTGTTAATGAGATCACTGTGGAAAATGAGAAGCTTAAGGTAAACATGACAGAAAAATTTTGATCTTCACTACAGTAGATTCATTGCATTAGTCAGTTTTTTTAGTCAATTTTTTTTGAGTCAATGCATTAGTCAGTTTATCCACTTTCATGGTAATCCAGACCATTCAGGATGGGTGAAATGTGTGTATGTTAAGTGCAGGAGACTTTGTTCCAGTATGATAAGTTGGTAATAGTGTAGTTTGCCAGGTGCTAATGAAGACCCCCTGCATTCTTTTATGAACATGTTATACATACAAAACTGTTCTGTTGGAGCCAACATAATCATTAGTTTTTCTTTTTTTGGTACAAGTCATGGTATTATGCCTTAATGTCACTGATGAAAATTAACCTCATATTGTGTCTTAAAAGATAATGAACTAACAGACTAAACCCTTTTCTTTTATAAGTTTAGACTCTTGTGGTTTCTCTCGAGGCAAAAATTGATGAAACAGAACAGAGATTTGAAGAAATGAAGAAAGCCAGAGAAGAGTTACTGAATAAAGCCACAGATGCAGAGTCAAAGATAAATGGACTGACCAACACAATGCTAAGGTTCTAGCTATGGCATTGTTTACATTACTTAGCCATATCTAGATGTTGATAACCTCTCTACGTGTTCTTTTTTTGGCTGATTGACTTCTTTTACATATTTTTGTTTTTGCCATGTGACTTTGCAGTCTTCAAGAAAAACTAACTAACATGGAAGCAGAAAATCAAGTTCTCCGGCAGCAGGCACTGTTTCGTTCTCCTGTGAGAACAATACCTGAAAACACATCTCCAAAATATGTAAGTGTTTTTTCAATCACAGCCCTGCCCCTTCATATAACACTCATGATTCTTTACATGCAAGTGTCTCAGTACAAACAAAGTCTGCTCGTCTTCTCTCTTTTTTTCTCCATTCATCCAGTTTTTGTATGTTTCTATTTTTCATTACTGATATGCCTCTATGGCTTTCCACCTTTGCAGAATTTGACTAATGGTAGTCCACGCAGTGACGAACAGATGGTTTGAATCAATTGTCTTGTACAATTAGATCAATATCTACCTTTTGATTTTATGATTGAATTTAAATTGGTCATTTCTCTCCAGATGCCTTATGGTGGTACTCCTCCAGCTTCAAAGGAATATGGGAATTTCGCACAGCCAAGACCATCCTTTTTTGAGAGGCAGCATGTAAATTGATTTTTTTATGTTTTAATGCTGAATTCATCTCGTGAAGTTATCATGGAACATATGATAATCTGCTTCATCCACCCAATTTTTGCAGGAGAGTGTTGATGCACTTATAAACTGTGTTACTGACAATATTGGTTTTAGTGAAGGAAAGCCAGTTGCTGCAATAACCATATATAAATGTCTTATTCATTGGAAGATCTTTGAAACAGAGAAAACATCTGTTTTTGATCGGCTTATCCAAATTTTTGGTTCTGCGATGCAGGTATTCTCTGCTGCTATTGATTCTATGTTTCCTTTTTAAATTAACAACTCTTGTTTCACAAGCATTCTGTTCCTGGTATGCCTCTATCAATTTTACCAATATGTTCTTATAGAAGTGTTACCTTTTGTATGCAAGAAACATGATAGCAATGAGGATCTTGCATACTGGTTATCGACTTCATCAACTTTATTGATTATGCTGCAAAAGAGCCTAAGAGCTACTGGGTCATCTGGAACCACTCCACCAAAAAGACCACAGACTCAGTCATCATTCCTTGGGAGGATGGTATGTTTTGCCAGCTCGCTGCTTCAGTCACCACATGAAGTCGTGAACCATCAAGTTCTTGGAAGTTGAAGTCTGTTTGTGTTTTCGATGATCTCATGCTATTTTAAATTTTTATTAACATGTACTCTGTAGGAAACAATTTCAATAACTTATATAAATACACATGGGCCATTTCAAAATGATGATAGTAGATTTGCTGAGTTTCTTCAAAGTATTAGTTTGATAATTTTAACAACATAATTTTATTTCCAATTATTAAATTGCAGTCTAAAAAGTGAAGGCCTTAGATGTCTCTACATGTGGTTTTTCTTATTCTGTGCATTTGAAGTTTGTCGAATTTGACCTGACACTAAAAAATGTCTTGAGGCTGGGCACATGGATGTTATCATTTTTTTGTTAAAACTATTTTCGTACTAGTATAATTTGCCCAACTCATAATATATAATTTTCTTTTTGCCACTCATTGCAAGTGTATTCTCTTGTCTACCATCGAAATTTTGCACTTCTCTTTTGCCACTTCTGTTAGCTTTCATGCTGCTTTTGCCATTGCCATCCAATCAAGTGTAGTTAACGGTTAGTGCCAAAAAGACCATTACAACCTTACATAAACCAGAAAATTCCAAAAACAGAAAGCAGTGATATTTTGAAAGTAAGTTCTAAAGTTTTTACAAAAGCGTTATGATGGAGAAAGTAACAAAAAAGCTTTATGATGGAGAAAATAACACAAAACAAAAAACAAAGAAAGATTTTTCATATGCACATATAAGTTTCATGTCAAACTGTATATTTTCCCTAGTATTTTTTTGAAAAATTAAGAACCACACAATTTCTGAATGTAATTTTTTCAGAAAAATAAGAACCTTATAATTTACCTTCTCTAATTTTATTTTTGAGAAATTTAGACCTTTTTAGCAATGATCCTAATTTTGGGGAGGGATATTTTACAGTATTTTTTAGTTTATAATTTCGTTTTACTTTTGAACATATATACAAGGGCATAATGGTGTTTTGGAGCTAAATTTGAGGTGACCACATGATGCTTGTAATAGGGAAATGCAAAAGAGGTGTGAATTTTTATGGGAAAACAGAGAATAGGGTTGTGAAGAGTGACACCAGAAAAATTGTTGTCATATTAACATTTTATCAAATCTGTACATCTATCTGTATCCTGACGCTTATGATGGCACATTATACACTCTGTTTACATGTTCCCTCCATCTTCATCAATACATGATTGCTGCATTGTTTTGTTACTGTTATTTGGCCAGGTATTCCGCTCTTCAAACATCACTGTCGATATGGACCTTGTGCGCCAAATCGAGGCCAAGTATCCTGCTTTTCTTTTTAAGCAGCAACTTACAGCTTTTGTGGAAGGGTTATATGGAATGATCCGTGACAATGTGAAGAAGGAACTGTCTTCATTGCTCTCACATGCTATACAGGTATCTTACTGATTTCCATTGACCAGTCTGTCAACGGAAACATCAGAAACATATGGCATTGCACACACACTGGTGCAGTATTGTGAATGAATAAGCATGTCTGTTTATGATGTGCATCTTTGCTAATAAAGCCCTTTATTTTTTGACTAGGATATTGTTTATTGCATCCAATACTTTACTGTTTCAAGGTGTGTCATTATTATCTTTTTGGAGTTAATTGCTTGATTATGTTACTGCAGGTCCCAAGAATCATGAAAGCCAGTATGGTAAGAGGGCGTTCATTTGGATCATCAAGTTTACCTAGGGGACGCTCATTTTCAAATCAAGGTAGCTACTGGCAGGCAATAGTTGACAATTTGGATGAACTCTTGAAAATTCTGCAAGAAAATTGCGTAAGTGATTACTACTTTCCTTCCTCAAAATGGCTGCTCTACAACTGGTGGATAGTATTTTAAGCATTCTGCTAATATTTTAGGTCCCACCAATTTTTATCCGGAAGATATTTACCCAAATTTTCTCATTCATCAATGCACAACTTTTCAATAGGTAATTGTCTGCTGATACTTAGCATTACCTTTGCAATTTTTATCAATGCATAAATTACTTATTCTGTCACTGCACTGTTTTCAGTCTTCTTGTGCGCCATGAGTGCTGCTCCTTCAGCAATGGAGAGTATGTTAAACAAGGATTAGCACAACTGGAGGTGTGGTGTGGAGAAGTCAAGACAGAGGTAATGATATGAATGTGCTCACAGCATATATGTTTGAAGTCATTTAGGTTGTCATCTTCGTTTCTTTGCAACAAATTTTTTCACTAAGCTGTAGCATCTCACTACTGTGAACAACAGATGCTCATCCTGTACAACCAAACTGTTTTTATTCTAATTTATAATACAGCACCACTTTATTAGGATGTTTCTTGTTTGGCTCAATGTTGAAACGTAACCTCAAAATTAATTGCATTTTTTCTTGTTCTCGTGCCTAACTGTTAAATGCTTACAGTATGTAGGATCTGCATTGGATGAACTCAAGCACATAAGGCAAGCTGTTGGTTTCTTGGTATGTTACATCTATCTGCACCCGTATTTCAGATCTACTTTCAACTGTTAGACCAATTCGTGCATTTCAGCATTGGTTATACTTAACTTACATTCTCTGGAAGTCATGTATCACATAGCAGAAACTACTGTGAGAACTGAAGTCTGGAAACAATTAAAGAAAGAAATAGCAAGATATTATGTTGTCTTGATAATAGTCACTGTAAAGTGTAAAATATAGTATGGATTAAATCCAGCTGTAAGGTGGCCATACAATCCAAGATGTTAATTTGTGTATCATTCCTCAATATATGAGATTCCAATATGGAATTTAATCTATTTTATCTTGGGAACTCATGTAAATAATGACATTGTGTTTTCTGCATGCTGATCTGCAGTTTCTGGCGTGCCATTGTTTTCTAAAACTAAAAGAACTCATTTTAAAATCCACCTTGCTACTTTAACAGTCGTTCAAACTTGTACACCAAATTCATACTAGTTAGGCTTAGGCAAAACATTTGGTTATTGGTTGCTTTTGGTATGCGGCTGGAAATATATGCTGTGGCCAGAAATCCTAGTTTAGTTGACTGCACTGCATTACATTGCGGTAAATCTTTTCTGCATGCTGAGGTGTGCAGCAGAAAAAGGTTTGCTGATTTAGGCTCCTATATTCATTGTGGTGGCTTTTGAAATACATTGGATTTGTAAAGATTCAACCAGCTAACAGGGGAAAACTGGCCTAGTTTGTTGGCTTTGATAGCATGTCTGTACTTTGTGTCATGTGTCTTAATTGAAGTTCAATGGTGAATACTTACATATTTTTGTTGCTGTGTAGGTCATATTTAAAAAATTCAGGATTTCATATGATGAGATTGTCAATGATCTGTGCCCAGTATGCCCTCCCTCCCTCCTTATCTGTGTGTGTGCGTGTGTGCATGCATGTGTGTGCACAGGCTGCAGTCATTGGAAGAGTCAATGTACATTGCATTTACTGTGGTATTGTGCAGGTCCTAAGTGTCCAGCAGCTCTACAAAATATGCACCCAGTACTGGGATGACAAATACAACACAGAGAGTGTATCTGAAGAGGTAATAGGAGAAAGCCTGCTAATTTTTATATTTGAATGACAATACTATTTACTGAATGTGCTATACAATTGGTTATATAACTCAAGATAATTTTTGCACATGTTCCTTTCTTTATCCATATTTTCTGTTCTGTTTCTATCAATTGGGTACCTTGCTTCTGGGGCTTTCAAGTTCCAACTGGGTCCTTGTTATGTATCATCAGAAAAGGTTACATTTATGACGTAGCGATTGTTGTGGTTTGGAAATAAGTTCTAAAGGGACCCAAATTGTTAAATTTTTCACTGTGCAACTGAAACAATAGATTTCCAGTCAGCACCATGCATGGAGAATGTCTGCCAAAGTGGTCTGAGGTTCGAGACTTCAAGGTGTTTCTTTACTGTATGCTGGCAAACCTAACAAGTAAACAACTGGGGTGTGATCACTCTTTAAGCAAATTTACAGAAAATTTAGTTAGGCCAATCCAAAGTTTTGAATCTGTTGAATATCAATCAGAAATGTTAGACATTATTATTATTTGACATTTTCCCTTGAGTAGAACAAAGAGAAGTCAACAGAAATTGGGAGCTAATATACTTGCCACTGGATTGTAGGTACTTGAGGAAATGAGGACGCTGATAACTAAGGAATCAGGCCAGGATACTTCAGACAATACCTTTTTATTGGATGATGAAATAAGGTGAATAACAAATTAACAATGCCATTAGAGTGTCATTGGCATTGTTTTAAGGATATGGTCTAAGGATATCCTAAACAGCAAAAGCTGGGGTTCTGAATTTTTTTTTGTGTGTATTGCAGCATGCCCATATCACTTGAGGAAATTGCAGATTCTATGGATGCTAAGGAATTTCAGCATATAGCACCACCAGCAGAACTTGTTGCAATCCCCGCATTCCAATTCTTGAAGAGCTGAGCCCTCAAAGACCAAAGCTGTGTTCACATACCGTTGCACATCGGACTTTCTCCCACCAAATGTTGTATCAACTTAGGTTATCATTTCTGCTGTTCATCCTTGCAGTTACTCATGTAAATTATTCATTTTTCGTATCTAGGTTGGTTATTTTCTCCCATGTAAATTATTCTTTTTCATTGGCTGGGTTGGGAATAATTGTTTGCCCTCCCAAATGAGTGTGTGCGCAACATAAGTTTTGAAATTCATTCTTTGGAAGGCATGATAGGTTTGACACTCCAGCTAGCGGCACTCTTGGGTTACCTCAACAGACAGTAGTTAGCGCCATTTTTCAAAACCATATTCCATTTCATTTTATTGTACATAATCATTTGTCTAAAGGAATACTGTTTATGGATTTTTGTGTATGTGTAGCATTTATTTTCCTAAAGCAAATGATTAGCATAGTTCAAGGACGCGCAGAATATAAGTAGAAGTTGATGATGCAAAGGACCATGGTTGCCCATTTTAGATAACCGCGTATATTGCATTAAGAGGGAAAAAACGTGCGGTACAACCCAACCCAACCCCACGAGAACAGCTATTACACGCATTACTCGACGACTGAATTTGCGACCACATGAAGGACTCAACTCTGCGCTAATCGCTAATCGGTACCGTAACAGTGTGTATCGAACCTAACCTGATTCTGCTAGACTCCACGTATCCATGGATTAAACGGACTATTCCACTCCGGTTTCATTAAAAACACATGTACAGAATTTTTTCTAGGTATTTTGTGCCCCTCTCTAACTTCAAAGATATAGTATGTTCCTGGATTTCAGCTCCGAATGACCTTTAGTAGGAAAGACAATTTACGAGTCTGCGTGTTTGTCAAACATTATCTCCAAGTCTCAACATATTAATTATATATTGAAATATTCACTCTATTGTAACTATTATAGCTCACGGCTCCTAACTGAGATTCTTCGTAATTTTAGAGTACATCACATCGGCAACATTACAAGAAGACATGTTTCTATGCTTTCCGACGGTCATATCAACCACACATGTGTGGTCTACCACCCTTGAGTGCGTCAATCCCTCAGATAAGTATGTACCTGTATACCCACTCGATGGTAAAAGACCAAAGTACATACCCTAGGCAATTCGGATTGCACTAACGCCTATCCATTATGCAAAATCATAGAGGATCATTACGGTGCATTCTACTGGTAGTATATAGATCAATCCTAGCCATTGATTTTAAAAGATAATTTAGTACTTTTAATTGATTATAATTTATGTATAATCATCGTTAGCGATTTTTCATATGATAGAAGCCCATCTCCACCTTGTGAACAATTCATCAATTGCTACTCGATCCTATCCTTTTGATGTGCAGTCGCATATGTCGCATCTCGTCCAGCGCCGACCGCCGATGCTTCACCAGCTTTCTGTTCTACATCGCCTCCCATGCCCCCTCTAGCCATGTTGTGCGCACAACGCTGCCATAGTTCTCACACCCACCCGTAGTCTCGCTCATGTGCCCACACTCCTTGATGCCTTGTACGTTGACTTGACCGTCGACTAGCAATTCCTATGGTGTGGCTAGCCAAACGCCCTACCGACTGTAGCGGTGCGGCCAGTCCAATGCTACCGACGCTCTGCTAGTGCCCCGCGCCTCGTCAGCAACTCCTATAGATACAAATTTTCTCAGAGCAGCAATCTGGTTTAGCGATCTAGATAAGCAACGAACTGACCATCTATAAGGTAGTGTTTGGTTCACTGAACCAGTTCAGGAAGAACGAAGCAGTTCGGTTTCTGGATATGGGGTGATACAGTTATTTGGTTCGAGGGATGAGGTGGTACTGAGGGGAACCGAACGATCCCTAGAAAAAGAATATTCCTCGTAGATGCAGAGTCGCGTGGTACGGGTTTTTTTTTGTTAAACGAGATGGTTCCGAGCGGAACAATAGCATAGCTAGGTGCTAGGGCGGTGCGTCGAGCGATCGGGGATGGTGGGGCT
>KE373105.1:139079-170186 GCA_000418225.1 Zizania latifolia | reverse complement strand
CTGCTGCCCTCTGCCCATCTCCAATGCACACCCACGGCTCAATGCCAATGCTACCACCACCGAGCATTCTCAAGTCAGCCATGAAGACCTCACCGGACGCTGCCCCCACCTTGAACAGAGACGACAGTGTGTCAGATGCGGCGATATCCGCAAAGCAGTCAACTTTCTCCCTGAATTCCCACACTGGCACCGTTGTGCTAGCGCGGACATCCCAGAGGCAAATGTCCCCCACCACCCCGGCTGGGCCAGAGTGTGACCCGGCGGCGAGCAGGAGATTGTGCCCGTCAAGCCAGTCTAGCCTGGTAGCAGGTATCGCCGCCTCCACATCCGCACCGTACACCTCCTTCCGCCCAATTTCTGCTACAGGCGAGAGGGAATTCAGGTCGAACGCCACTACTGCGCTCGAGTTCCTCCGCGCCGACTCGAAGCTGGTGAAGAGCCACGGGGACGACGCTTCGGAGGCGGCAGTAGCCGCCATCGACAGCACGGTGGCGGAGGGCGATCCTGGCCAGGAAAGTACCTCCCGAGCCGTGGCGGGGCCGTCATCCGGGATCCGGCAGAGTTGTACCCCGGGGAAGTCCCGGGCACCAGCAAGGGCGAGTGCGGGGGACACCGCGACGAGCGAGTCGACGGTGGGGAGCGGCGTGAGCACGCTACTACGGGAGGCAAGAGCGGCGTCGAATCGGGTGACAACCCCTCCATGCGCAGCGAAGAGAGCGGCCGAGTGCGGGGAGGGCGACACAGCCACCGCTGACGGGGCCACGCGGCCAGCGAGCGGGAGCAGCACGGAGGGCCGCAGGGCCAGCGGGGAGAAGGCGGACGCGGGGGAGAGCGATGCGAGGAGGGCGGCATCGACCCCAAAGTGGCGCGCCTCGGAGAGGAGCGCCGCAGAGGGAGGATCCGACGATGCGAGGCTGCCGCGGCGGAGGAAGGAGAGGAGGAGGGCGAAGAGGCGCGGGTCGCGGTCCAGGAAGTGCGGCGCAGAGGCCGGCGTGGGGCCGAGCGAGGCGAGCGGCGAGGCGGCGCCGGCCCGGGAGAGCGTGGCGGCGGTGGTCTGGAAGAGCTCGCCGCCGACGTTGAGGGTGACGACGGAGGTGGAGGCCATGGGGAAACTGGGAGTTGGGGGCTGGTTGACTGGGTTGAACTCGTGCAGTTGGAGCATGCAGCCCGGCGCCGGGGAGGAAGGGAGAAATTAGGTTTGTGATCAGGGAGGAGCAATTTGGGTCGGGCTCCAAGCTCCATGCCTCCCTCCAATGGAATGGGCCTAGGGTTGTGAGCTCATTTAGATCTCGTTTAGGAGAAAGGAGAGGAGCAAAACCCAAGTAGAGGGAGGAAGAGATTTTGGGGATCCCTCTCCATTTTTTTGGAGAAATTTCTTACCAAAAAGATTTTCCTATCAGTATTTGGAAATCTAGGGATAGAAATTCCTACGAATTAAAAATATGTATAGGTAAAAATCATGAAAAACAACCCCTTTCATAAGATCATTGGAAGGCAGGTGGCTCACGCTTTGGGTTAGTCGTATGAAAGTCAAACAGCATTTACTCCATTTTAGATCTTTCAGAATTAAAGACGGATCCCATGTAGAGTTTTGGGAGGATAAATAGTTGGAAAATTCAACCCTGCGGAAATAGTACCCTAGCCTTTTATAAACATGCGTCTATCATATATGTCTTCCAAAACAATCCACCGGTTTTTTATAGAGAAGGGATTTGGTAGGTTCAACATTAGTGTCTTGGAACAACTTATTTCCACATATTATGCTAACAATACTTTATCTCAAGAGCAAGATAAATTTTGATGGAACTTGGCCCCCAAATGAGGAGTTTTTTTTTTGAAATCTCATTATCTAGCTCTTGAGCACACTAATATCCCTAATCTAAACAAACATCTTTGTAAACTTAAAATGCCATTGAAGTCAAAATTTTCCTTTGATATTTATATCTTGGGGTGGTGTTATCAAAGGATAACTTAACTGAACATAATTGGTATGGCAGTCAGGTTTGTTGTTTCTGTCACAAAAATGAGGCAATTAAACATCTCTTCTTTAAATGTTGTTTAGCCAATTTAGTGTGCTCTATTATCCAAGTGGTGTTTGGACTTGCTCCATCCCTTAGTGTTTCACATATGTTTGGCCATTTGCTTTGGGGAATTCTAAATAATTTGAAACTATATGTTCTGTTATGAGTGGCTACTACGTGTTGGTTTTTGGTTGCTATGGTTATGTAAGAATGATATGGTAGGTTTTTGACCAAAATATTATATCTTATCATTTGTAGTTTAATTACTTAATTATCTACTAGCTTCATACCTAAGTTATGGTGCAGAAGTCGGTTATACGGGATTTGGTTGTGGCATATCAATAATTAAAACGGGTGGTTAGGGAGTGTTTTACCTAGAAGCATTGGTAACGATCTAGCATCTAGATTGATGGTTCTTGATACTCTTTTTTTTTCTTTTTTTGTGTTTTGGCTATAAGCATCCTAGCTATGCAATGGTTAGAAGTACTCTTGTTTTAATTATATCTTATTAATGTAATTGATTAATTTTAATAAAAGCTCCTATCATTTAAAAAGGGAAGGAAGCTAAGGGGGAGTAATTTTTTTACTTTAGATCATGTTTGGCAGGCCATAAATCCGACCCATTTCTCATGAGTGAGCTAAGATTTTAAATCTACCATACTATATAATTGGCGAGTTGAGAGAGTGGACACATCACTCCTCTGATAAATCTCAGCCCTTCATCTTTAAGCATCTATCATCTGAAAAATCTCAGCCCTTTATCTTTACTCTATTAAAATAAAAATATTAAATCTCAGCCATTACTTTTAGCGTCTCAGCAAAATTATAGGAGATTAGATTGATCTCCTTCCTCCCACATATTTCCATAATGACCAGTCAAGACTTTTTAGATTATCTAGATTATTCCTTTTATAAGATGTATATCTTTCCGTATAATAACTTTATATTTAAAGGACTTTCTTAGTGGATCGATATCTTTCCGTATAATAACCTTTCATTTAAATGACTTTCCTTAGTGGATGGATATATTTCCGATTAAAGACCTTCCATATAAAGAACTTTCCTTAGTGAGCTGATATATTTCCCTCTAATGACTTTCCTCATATTGAAATCTTTCCTTTTCGGTTTAATCTCTTTCCATCTAATGTGAGCGTTATGATCGGAAGGTGCTTTCTTTCTATATGGATGAGTTCCCGATTTCCACAGTGTGCACTATAAAAGAGGAGACCCGACCCAAGCAGAACACACCCATTCTTCCTGCTCGGCAGTCCTACTCCCAAAACTATCCTGATCATTAGTTTCGCTGGAAGAACTTCGAAGGGCTGTTCAAGGGCAGTATAGATAGCATCCGGAGGATCGATGCCATCTACCAATTACTAGGAGATCTACACCAAAAAACAGAGAAGAACAACTACACTTTTCTCATGGTTTCTTCATTCCGGTTAGTTTAATGTCTTATTCCGCATAAAGGGTAATCATGAATAGGCTAAGAATTAAGTTAAAGTTTATAATTTTCTAATAGATTGATCTCCTCCTGATCCCTCCTGTCGTATCACCGGCGTCGTCCCCTCTCCCTCCCTCGCGCTGCTCCCTGTCCAGCGCAAAGTCGCCGCCCGTGCAGACTGCAGACGCCAAATCATGTAGCCTAATAGCTTGGACTGCAAGCAAATATTTTTCTTGTGCTTTTATTTGATTGTTTGAGGATATGACAGTTTGATTTGTGCCTGCAAGTGTTCTTTGATGCTGCAACAATCTTTCTAACTACTAAATTAAAGTTCTAAAGAATCCAACTCCTAACTAATAATATAATTGTTTTTTGATTTTCATCGGTGCGTAGCACGGGTACGATACTAGTTAAATTAAAATCACAATTTATCCACATGAAACAAGCCTATTGAGAAGGAGACTGCACGGAGGGGGAGGGGGGAGTTGGTGGAGAAAGGTATACTAGAATCCAGAATGGGATCCTACATTACGCGCTGTTTATCTAGATAACACGCACAACACTATACATCAATACCACGTATATGTGTGTATGTATGTATATATATATGTATGTATATATATGTATATGTATATGAATGTACATTTGTAATTTTAGTTATTTATTCACAACTGTATCGTCGTCAGTGATATTTTCTTGACCCACTTCGTACCATATAAGAACACGTTAAGTTGTTGCACGTAGGGTGGAAGCTACAGGTGATTGAAAGCGATCAAAATTGCATTTGGTATACGTACGCAACGACAGCCCTAACCGGGCCGACATTAATTAAACTTGCTTGTTTGACTAGCCAACAATTAACTTCTAAATTTTAGTTTGATAGAGACGGGTCGGATATGGTGACGCTATGCATATATGGTCCTCTTAATTTCTGTCGAACCTAATCTGATCCAATCGAAATATCATCCGTGTCATCTCAAACTGTCTATGTAAATATATATATTTATTTATTTATATATCGTAATTGGACGCTTAATCTGATTGGTACACACCAACCCCCGTCAACGAGAGGAGGACTTTGAAGCTAGGGTGTTGTTGAATGTACTTAGAGAAAAGGTTGCGTATTTCAGTGCAAAGGTGTGGATTCAGGCCGGATCATATATTTGCATGCTTGCCCATACATAAAGCATGTTGCAATGAAAACCATACATATATAATACACTGAAATCAAATGAACTTGTAAAATACACACCAAAAGTACTATTTATCATAGATGACCGTGGTAAAATCAACTAGCATAGGATGGTTTTTCATCATGATGAATAGTAAAGCTATATGTGATAGGTATTTATTATCAACCGTTACAGATGATAATATCTGTGACGACTTATTATCCATCTAAAATAAATCAATACATCACTGATCAAATTCTACATATAATAAGTTTATCCATAATAGATTAGGGTTATCAACTGTCATAGATGATAGGTCGTGTGGCTAGCATTTGTTCCTTGCAGAGCACGTATATTTCCACACAAGTGGATCATGTATCTTGACTTTCCGATGTGCGAACAAAACTACAATAAATATCAAAGGAAGGATCGGGCGGAGGGCACTTAATTAGCGTATAAGAATGTTCTATTGCGATATGCATGGCGGATCATCGACTAGTCATGAACATGCTGTATTCACCAGTCAAAGCTAAGCGAATAGTTGACGAATAGGCTCCAATTAGTTGGCGAAATTAGCCAGCTGGGTATAGCTATTCTCCGGTATGTGTGGGTACTATACGTATGGACTTGCGACTGCATGCATGCCTCCTCATCTGATAGTGACACGTAATCTGACAGCGTGCATTCTCACGAGATTGCCACCCTGACCCGTCACCTGCAGTTTTATATATATAGCGGCGTACGCTACGTCCCAACAAATATCTATCCGTGCGATTGAGTTGATCAAACTTTCTGTAGCTAGCTAGCTAGAGCACGAATTGATCAGCAATGGCCACGGTGGACGACGGTGCAGCAGCCAACTCCGGCAGCAAGACGGCGGGAGCGTCGGAGTCCGGGGCGGGGCGCTATGGTCGTCCTCCGGCGAAGTGTTCCCGCGTCGACCTGGCGCTGAGGGCGCTGCTGTTCGCGGTGACGCTCTCCGCGCTCGTCGTGCTGGCCACGGCCAAGCAGACGGTGATGGTGCCCGTCGTGCTCAGGCCGCCGCTGGTCTTCGCGCCCGTCGCCGCCAAGTTCACGCACTCACCGGCGCTCATGTGAGTCTTATATACTATCGTCTAAACTTTGTTTCGATAAAGTTATATTATTAATAATGCTTTGTTTAGTTTGTCGTAAGATTTAAAAAAAATCAGATGATGTTTTAACATTTATTAAAAAATATTTTATCACATTATTACAAAATATTTTAAACAGATAAGCATTCCGTGATTTGCAACATAAAAATAACTGTATGCTATTATGTTTCAGTGGTTAAAACTGAATGTTTTCATACGTTCGAGTAGAATGTTTTAATCTATATTTGACTATATTTTACTTTATTTATTTTACTGAAATATTTTTATCAACTAATAAAATATTGTTTAATGAGTGTTGAAACGGCGTCCGGTTTTTTTAAAATTTAGGAAGTTTCATCCTTATATTATTCATTTTAGGTAGTTAACTTGTGTGCTAATTATTGTTGCCATATATGATGGCATGGCCTTGTCTCCTAGATATCTGCTGGCGGCGCTGTGTGCGACGTGCCTCTACAGCTTGCTCTCGGCCGTCAGCTCGCTGAGGTTCCTCTCCGGGTCGGCTTCCTCTGCCAAGACGATCTTCCTCTTATTACTTCTTGATGCGGTGAGCTCTTGCTGCCTCTGCGTACAAAACATACAAACAAATTTCAACACAGCATACAAGCATGCATGATGACGACATACGTATTATAAGTCATTCAAATTTTTTTAAGTTAAGTTCTTCTTTCAATTTTAACCAGTTTTATAAAAAAATATTAATAATTATAATATCAAATTAGTTTTATTAAACCAATCATTAAATGTATTTCATTAGTATATTTATTTGGTATCATAAATATTAATATATTTTTATTTAAATTTAATTAAAATTGAAAAAATCAACCAATTTATAATATAAAACAAATATAATATATGCTAGCTTGATATGACCGTTGACTGTTCAAAGCCACAATCTGTAGCTGATATAACTTGGGCAATTAGTCAACATTTGAGTTAAAATATCATAATTTAGTCAAAGTACTAATCTTAACGAGAGAACTACTAATCTTATTTATATGTTTTAAAACTCTGCACAGATAACAAACGGTGGTTTGAAAGCTCGTTGTACATATTTTACGAAAGAATTAATATTAATGATTGAAGAGGTCACTTCACGTTCTAAAATGTAATTTTGACTCGTCTACCTTTTATTAAGCAATGAGAAATGTAACGAATATTAGACGACACAAACTACATGTCATGATATAAATCTGGTAGCTACGGTTGCTTTCAGAATCTAAAAATCTAGCAAACAGCATAAATTCCGTATTTAGATTATAAAACTTAATAACTACGAAATAGCTGAATAGCTACAGCTACTTTTAGAATAACTCTATCAACCAGCATAAATTCTGTATTTAGATTGTGAAACTTAATAATTGCAAAATAACTGAATAGCTGCAGCTGCTTATAGAATCTGAAACTCTATCAGACAGTGTAAATTCTATATTTAGATTATAAAACTTAATAACTACAGAATAACTGAATATAAAAATAAATTATAATCCAGAAACTAGCAAACACTAACATTTATTGATTCTTATCGGCTAAATACTTACTAACTACTCGCTAACTTATCCTCAAAATTTGAATCTCTCCTAAACATATCTTTAAGATTGAAAATACATGCTCAGTTGATCTGCTGCTGTGTATTGTAGTTGTGCGCAGGTGTGATGGCTTCGGCGACGGGGGCGGCTGCCGCCGTGGCGTGGTTGGGGCTGAAGGGCAACTCCCACACCCGGTGGAACAAGATCTGCAACACCTACGGCGACTTCTGCCGCCACATCGGCAGCTCCACCGCCCTCGCCCTCGTCTCCTCCGTCCTCCTCCTCCTCCTCGCCTTCCTCAACGCCTACACCCTATATCGCCGCAGCCGCTAGCTCACGCGTTGCTCGATCGATCGATCTTAGCTAGCTGCTGGTCCACCAGAGACAGCATGCATTCGCATCCGATCCATCCACCGTGCATGTGTGATGTGTGTGTGTTTGTGGAGTACTAGTCTTGTGCAGTGTGCAAAGTATTAATTGTAATGCATTTCGTTTGGCGTTCTGTTTCGATCTGGTGCTTGCTGGCCGTGAGTTGTTGCAGTTATTGTAAGATCCCTGAAAATTTGGTTTTGTTTGTGATGCAATGTTTGTTTAGATGTACTAGTTAAGTGATAGAACGTTGTAACATCAAAAAAAATATAACATTAAAAAAACAACATATAAATGATAAAAAAACTTGAAAATTTTACAACATTAAAAGAACATCATGCAAGAGAATCACGATGAGCGAAGCTGAAGCTGGAGAATGTTAGTTCACTGTGAGAAGGAGTGTTAGTGGTGGTAGATTCAGCGCCACTAGTTTTTTTTAAAGTAGTAAAGAAATTCATTGAGATTACTAAAATTGAGAAAAGAACCAGGTTTGAACCTAAATTAGATCGTTCATGGGTTGATAAACCAGATCAACTCTTGTTGTAAACCGATGAACATGTGACGGAATTTTTGTGGTAAATTATCTATGTCATGAATTATTATTTTTTCAAAATTTTAGAAGCTTTCTGGTTCAGGTCAAAATTACATATTAAAACTCAGAACACAATAACAAAAAAGATTTTTGCAACAAACCACTTTTATAATCCATTCTAGGATTTTTATTGTTTGTGTAGCATTTTTTGGACAAATTTAATTCAATAAATATAACATATTCTACTAGACTATTTTATATCCTGTAGTCATTTTTCAGTTGTACACTATATAAAATTATATTCTTTCTATCTCGGTTAGAAGTTGATACTTCTTCATATACTTTCATATAAATATTCCATCCAATTTCCATGCAATCAATAATATCCATTTATTCTATTACTCGACATAATTCTAATGTTAAGTCGACTATAACTTTACGTTGATTTTCTAACTCTTGGTTGATTTTAAAATTTCAAATTATGGTTGACTATCATTGAGATTATATTCTAAAAGTAATACATTCCATGATAGGGTAATAAATTTTATAATCAACTACTGATAGTTAGTTGGGTAAAAACTAAGCCTACTTTATCACTTACTACTTTTCTTTCTTTTTCAAACAAATACACATTTATATCTCACAGAATGGATATGGGGAAATATATGGCATATACATAATACCTCTAATTTGTTTATCATTGCCTAGTTCGACTGGTTACAAGTTGACCGAGCCGATTACCATGGTGACCTGTTTGTCCATTCCAAAGAATCAAGAGAATCAAACACCATACCATCCAACTCAAAACACTGCCCAATTTCTCCTCTAAATACATCCACAATATTGTATATTATCAACAACAACAGGTTTACAGCTATAAGCTATTACAAACCACCTTCAAATAAAGAATGAATATAATGTGCCGAACTGAAAATAAAAATGCCAGGCCATTCTAAGAAAACTCGTTTCGGATGCAGCTCTTCCCCTATACATGCAGCTTTTGGAGATCTGGTTGTCATTTCGTCATGTTTGCCGGGTTGTCAAATTACATGATAGATACCAAAATTTTCGCTGTTGACTCACATGAACTCACACCATGCTTCTCCTTGAGTGGTTTGTGCTAGTTGACTTTGGATTTGAAGCATGGTCAGCCCCAGCAATGCCCTTGGGTTCAGACAGTCTCTTCAACCGCTCGCCGAATGATTCGGTTTTCCCAATTCTCTCTTTCTTCAACCCAGTAAGCGATGGAACTGATTTACTTAGACCATTGGAATGCTCTCTGCTTGCTTTCGGAGGATCACTCCCTGTGTTCTTTCCATTACTCCTTGCAGATATTCTCTTCTGCCTCTCTACTTTAAGCCTCTCCAATCGCTTCATTTGTTCTTCCTCCTGAAAAAAGGGAAGTAGCTGGAACTTAAACAATGGTACAAGTATAAATATTACCAATCTGAATCGGAACAAGACCTAAGAACAATCCAAAATATTTTTTTGAACCTTTTTGTGCAATTTTTTAAAATAAAACCCCAAAATAGTTTAAATTTTAAGAAACAAACCTTTTGGCCACCCAACCAAAGGCAAATATTAAGTTTTTGGAGGGTATATTTTAAAAATTATATCTAAAAGGTTCAAGAAAATTGAACAAACCAAAGTTTTGAGAACTAAACATAAATCAATTCTCTACAGTGAATTGCGCTGGCTAATTATGTACACACCACATATAAGTGTATAGGTAAAATAATAATAATAATAATAAGTTTACATTCAATTTTGTTCAGGCACATTTGGTCCTTTGGGCATAATGGTAGACATAAGGGTAAAAAGAAATTTTAAAAAAATGTCAACACACCAGATGTGCAGATGAGATAATACCCTAAATTTACAATATGCAGAAGAACTAAGTTTCACACAGATCATGTCAGAAGAAGAAAAAAGGAAAAAGAAACAATACCTGCTCTTTCTTCAGTTTCTGAAGATCAGCTTTATATGCTCGCATGTTCTGTGCACGTTTCTGTGCATCATTTAGCGGGGTCTTTGGAGCAGATAGCCTCCTGAGTAAGGCATCTTTCCTTCTTTTATCTAAACTATCCTTTGTATTTCTTAGCTTGTCTTTCTCTGGCTTCTTGACACCACCATCAATACTGTGTGACAGATCCTCATTATTAGCATCTTCAACCTTGATAACGGCGGGGACTACCATGTTGCTTTCATAATCAATTTCTGGATCATATCCAAATGAAACATCTTCAACTCCACGCTTTGGCATCAATTCATCCGGCTCATAGAAAAGTCGAGCTCTATCCTTTCCATCTTCAGTTTTCTTATTGTTTGTAGGAAGCTCAACATCAATGTTGAACGCAGTTCGGCTTTCTGGTCCAAGATTATCCTGTGAACCAGATCTAAGAGGAATCATAAAGGACTCATCAACCACACCATACCCATTCTTGTCCACCTGAGTAGGACTCTTGTACCGGGCCTCTGCAGGAGGATCCAATGGACTCCTCCTATCCACTGACCTTTCCTCACCATAGACCATGAAGTCATCACTTGTCCCTCTCCTGTATCCTCCACCGCCAGATTCGATCTCCTTAATTTCAGCATCCATATAGTTTCTCCCTTCCCCAGCCAACACAAGTTCATCATTGGATTGCAGCCGAATAGCTGTACTCCAACTGGCTCGATCAAAGCCTAATCTCTGTTCATAGATATCACCAGAATTTCCCCCAGCTAAAAGAATAGGATCAGCAGTGCCCACATTCTTTTTTCTCCTTGATGGGGGCTCTTTTTCACCAGAAAATAAATCAGCATCATTCGATCTTGTTTTTTCTTCGGCTCTTAACAAGAAGTTCTGGAATGCATTCCAGTTTCCTTGGTCAGCATCTTGCCCATAAGATGTTTCATCCTTGCTATAGTCGTCTCTAGAGTCAAAGGTAGTTTTTCTATCCTTTTTCTTGGAACTTGAACTCTTATGCTTCCCTTCTCTTGTTTTGGAGTGTGAATCATCACAATCTTCAGACCCAGCATCAGAATTTGATTGTGACTCACTCTCTGATGAGCCATGCTTTTTTGATGTTACATTTACATTTCGGATGACAACTACACTAGGTTTCTTCTTCCCTGACCGCTTGCCCTTGTTATGTGATTTGTGACCATGAGAACTCCCTCTTTCTGAACTGCTACTGTCACTCCCACTGTCAAGTACTTCCGAGTCCTTACTATCTGAGGAGTGTTTCCTCGATGATTTTCTTCCAGAGTAGTGATATCTTGGGTCATCCACTGGAGGGTATGGAGGGTAGTATGGTCCCACCCCAGGATAGTAAGGCATGCCTTGCATATGATAAGGTGGAGGATGCATTGCCCATGGTGGATATGCTGCCTGATACCCTATGTGTTGACCAGACTTATTCTCTGTAAAGCAGAAAGAAAGCATTTTTGTGAGCTCCAATGATCTTGAAGTGAAAAAAAAGATGCATAGAAATCAAAGATGCAATACAATGTGACAAAGCATGGCCTGATTATATGTTTAAATAACATATAAAATATGTTTACTGCTTTCTAAAGGAAATCTTGGCAGTGCATATGCAGACAGATTTGAATTAAGAACAAGATGGGTTAGAACTGTGAAACTAGTAGTCCATCTATATTTGGGAAGAAAAATGGACTAAGGTCTCCATCTGACAGCTCTTAGATATAATTTTTTATATTTTATAATTCATCAAAAATGTTCTTTTCCACATCTCGTGTTACTTTCAGATATTGCTAAAAAAATGAAGTGGAGTGCCTGTTTCGTAGATGCAGCAGAATACATACCAGCTTTAGAAGTATTCTCACCATTTGCCTCTCCATTGGGAACAGACACCGTCTCCGCGTTTTGATTCATGTTGGCTCCAACAAAAACAATGCCAGATGGATTAAAAGGAGGAAATTCAGAGCGTGTAGACATTGCTTCAGGTTCAACTTCAATCCATTGTCCAGTTTCATGCTTTCGCTTCCACAGTTCAATGAACTGTGAACATGCCCTCCTATTCATTTTTTAACACTGGAGAAGTTTAGCTTGAGAAATGTCTAATGTCTTCATGAAACAAATATCAGCTTGCTAAAACAACTAGATTTATGGAAATGAATATCTAAGGTATGAAGGTGAAAGGGGCAGATCTGGAGAAAGTGACCACTGGGGTCACTCTTAATATATATGGTGTCAATGCCTAATTATAAGAGCAATTTTTTTACATCTAAGTATTTATATGGTGATTAGCAGGAGGCATTGGGGGTTCAGTGATTACACAACGGATCCAACCCTGGAAGGCTACAAGGCGAGGTGAAGCGCCTAGGCACTACCTAGACTCATGTGCAACCCACATCGGTTAGAAGAATGGGCTTATAGTAGCGCAGGAAAAGCAAGAGAAAAACTAAGAAAAGTGAAGGTGAAGAGAAGAATGGAACAAGAAGGCAAACTGCCCTGGCTCAGCCCAAGCAACCCAGTCCCCTCCCACTCCCTCCGCCCTAGCTGCCCCTTCCTCTCTACATCAGATGCCAACCCCCAACCCCATTCCTTGCTACCCCACAATCTCTCCCCTGCCCCTCCCTACCTCACTTCTGTAGAGCAGAACTGATGATACAGGGTGAGGCGCAGTGGCCACTGTGGCATAGGACACAAGGTAACAGCACGACAGAAACAGCGAGGCGCGAGCTATATCCTTGTTGATCACGCATCATATATTTCCCTCTATACTTTTTCTCCGTTTCATATAAAATACTAAAAGATATTTCAACAGGTTCAAGAACAGTACTATTACAGGGAACACTAGAAACAAAGTTATTTGTAGCAAGTTAACGCAACTTACATCAAACGTGAAGCACCAAAGCACTCGGCAAATGCAATTAAGTAACCCAGATTGTCAATGTCAAAACAAGCTGCCACAGCACGGGCAAAAGCCATGGCCTGCTCTTTCCTTAAGACATTTTTTCGGGTTTCAAGTACTCTGAGCAGTTGGACTCTGCAAAGTTGTTGTATAAGAAAATATATCTGTTAGCAGCTAACAAATGTATGACAGGTATGTAATAAAAGACACTAGGTTTGATCTTAGAGAATATTTGCAGTTTGCAATTAAAATCAAAACAATAAACAAAGTAAATGAAAACTAATGTTCCCATGAATTTTTCCACTAGATGCTGTAACTTGTAAAACATATTTTATGCAGTAGAAATCAAACAACTACAGAAGGTAAATGAAAATCAGTGTCCCCATGTTTTTCTCCACTACATATTGTAACTTGTAAAACATATTTTATATATATAGTTTTGTCACCAGAAATGGAAGGCTTGGGAAAAATATAAAACAAAAATATTCCTAGCTGCGTCAGTACTTTGAATTCTCCTCCTGTGTAGTAGTCTCATCATGCACTGGTGGTGTAGGCTGTGATCCAGGCTGTCATCAATTGAAAAAATACCAGTGAGATCAGTGTTCGCTCATGACACATACAGGAGAGGAACAAGGATGTCCATATAATCACACCTTGTATATAATGATAGCCTTATCTGCATCAGGGTCGTGATTTGCTCGGTTACCTATTAATGTATAGATAGCATCAGGTATGCTTCACAGCAGTGTTGGAAAAATCGGTTATCAGTAGCTGATCAGCCAGCCAGGGACTAGGGATTAATCGGTTTAATCAGAGATTAACTGAATTAACCGGTCGACCAATTAATCAGTTGGCATAAAGTAGTTAAATAATGTATCAGGGTGTTGATACTGATTACTGAACATGCATGAAATTCTAGTCAAGAGAAACAGAAGTAGCAGAAGATGACAGAGGGTGCCACAACTGTTGGCACTTAACCCCATTTGAGCCTAGTTGTCCATCTCTCTCTCTCTCTAATTCTCTCTCTCAGAACTGCCTGCCTTTTCTCTCCTTTTCAGTTTTTCTCCCACTGAAGAAGGCTGGCGTGAGGCTGTGAGGCTGTGGCAGGAGGGTGGCGCTGGCGCAAGGGAGGCAACCCAATGCGCACCGCAGGCGGGAGGGCGGCGGAAGCGGCGGTGGGAGGATAGCACAGATGGCATCTGGAGGACAGTGCCGGCGGCAGCACGAGGGCCGCGTGCAGGCAGGAAGCATGCACAAGGAAGATGCGATGCGGTTGAAGCAAGGAGAGGATTAATTGGTGGTGGGCCGATTAATCGGGTTGACCACCTAATTAATCGCCCCAGCGATTAATAGGCCGATTTCACGTTAAATTAACAGGTAGAGTGGGGATTACATGTTAATCGACCAATTAATCGGCTAATCGGCTGATTTTTTCAACACTGCTTTACAATATATGAAAGGCAACAGGCTACTCAAGGCATGGTATTTGAAAAATTGAAAGAAAAAATTTAATCCCTCATCCAGTTATCAAGTTCTTTCTGTAGAACACAAAACCACATAGAATTATCAGGTTGTTTGAGAGTGATATTTAAATCAATACAGTCATGGTTAACAGTTTAAGAACACCATCTTTAAAAATTAACCAAGGTACAAAGTAAAAAAACAGTTTTAAACTCTAAAATAATAGAAGAACTTGCCATGCCCCTAAATCAGATTATATGGATTGGCACTTCATGCAGACTTACAACTTTGCAGTTGAGATGTATATACCTAACTCAACAATAGGTTATGATGTCACATTTTAATTTTAAAAATTAACCAAGGTAAGTAAAAAAAACAGTTTTATAATAACTCTAAAATTATAGAAGAACTTGCCTTGCCCCTAGGTCAGACTACAAGGATTGGCACTTCATACAGACTTACAACTTTGCAATTAAGATGTATATACCTAACTCAATAATAGGTTCTGATGTCACATCAAACTCCATAATGGCTACATTCTAAATTCTAAAACAGTCAGACCAGATAGAAACTTGCTTTTTTTGTGGCCCAATGAAAATCTGTTACAGATGTATGTGTTCCCCACAGGACACAGGCAAGCACCATTCAATGCATCATGATAAATAATAAACAATAATGTTATACCTTCATTGCTTTCCGCCAATTTCCCTCCATGATCTTCTACCTTCCAGATGGCAAACAAGAATGTGTCACGTTTCTGCGAATAACGAATATTAACAACTAATGAACCGACAGTCTTCACTTACAGATCTTAGTCCATGATTATCATTGCTCTGAATAGCAATGGCATCTTCAAGCTGCAAGATCTCAGACTCGATTGTCGTCACTCGCTCAAGCACCTCTGGAGTACTTACGAAGCGCACAAATCTGCAAAGATGAAAGAACTAGCATATGAATGATCCAACTGGCAATGCCACGCATAATTGTAAAAATCAAATGCACCAACCTCTCCACAGTGCCTCTTGTAAACCATGGCGCGCCAACCCCTGAACTCGGTTCAAGTGTAATTGAGTAGCCTCCCTTTGCAATCTGATCCTGGGCGACCTTCAAGTGTGCCAGGAACGGGTTTAGCAGGCCAGAGGCTATCTTCTCCTTCCGGCCATTCACTATCAGAACCAAATCGAACCTGGAAACAGTAAAAGTACAACTCCCATCAGACATCTTGGATGGTGACTTGACTGGACAAACATTACCAGTCAGTAAGCAGCCTCCATGACTATGAATTTGAACTTTGAAGCATCAATTTCTTCTGTGTGATATGATACGTCACTAGACTTACCGCTTTACCAGATCTAGTACTACAATTAATCTCATGTTAAAAGAACCCCAGGTCCAACAGAACAGAGAACAACACATATGCTACACCAAGATCACAATTTACAACTTTCTTCATGTCCTAGCATTCAGATTTCAGAACCAAGCTTAGCACAAAGCAACCAAAAGGAACTACTTTACTCTTCAAATCGCATGCCCAACCAAAATGCAAAGCCAGGCAACATGAACCGTCACAAAGAACAAATCTTTCTTACGCGAGAAAGCATCTAAGACTGTTCTTGCACTAATCCGCAAACCAAAACTCAAAAGGAACAAAAAGATTCACCGAATTAGCGCCGCTACATGAGCGGATCTAGCTTGCGCTCACCTGGTCCGGGTCGGGGTGAGCTGGAACACCGCCGCATCCAACCTTGCATCGGGCCTCATTGCTGAAGAATCCAATGCAAGGACCACCCCTCTCTTGGGCTGCCCCCTTTTGTACCAGATCTTGCACACAGACTTACCCAAAGATGAGCCAAGAAAATGCAAGAACCGGCGCTTTGCTTGGGTCAGATGCTACCCCCCACTTGAGAGGAAAGGGACAAGCAGAGAGGAGAGTAGCGTCCTCTTCAAAACTATTATGACTTATATTAAAGGTGTAATTTTTAAAAAAATAAAAATAAAATTATTTTAAAATATTAATTAAATCGTTAAACTTAAAAATATTTATTTGAACTTTTAAATAATTATTATACTTTTATCAATCTTTTATTTTTTTTCTGCTTTGAACTGGCCCAAGATCTATAAAAAAATCTCTAGCAAATGCAGCTCTGGCCCGGAGTGTATGTAAAAAATCGAAAGAAATTGGAGAATATGACATTGGAGCAGAGGGGAATGAGTAATAAAGTTCTCAGTACTGAGAAATGGAGGTGGCAATAATTAATGACAAGAGCGGCAGAAAACAGTGTGTGTGGACTGTGGAGTGTGTGAGGGGACAGAAGAGAAGGGGTGGTGGACCGTGGACGTGGTGCTGCAAGTACGGATGAAAAGTATAATGACAAAAACTAACAGTATTATATTTTTTATTATATTTTTTAATTCAAAAATAGATATTATCGGATACAAATAAGGCTCTCTCCTGCGGGCATTATATCATCATTGCCAAGATCCACTGCTCCTAGTGTGACTCTGCTAGATTGGCAATGCAGGAGCATGAGAGCATAAATCCACAATTCGCCAAGCTGCCACCTGATTCGCCTGCCACCGCCTGATGCGTCGCGTCGCTGCTTGGATGGGCCGCACCACCCCCTTCCTCACCGCGTCGCCGCATCGATTTGCCACGCCGCCCCCTTCTGCGCCACACCGACGCCTGGATTCGCCGTGCCGGCTCCTGTAAGCGCCACGCCGCTGCTAGATGGGCCGCCTCCGACCTGGATGCGTTGTGCCACTCTCGCTCGAGCCTTACCGCCTCAGCTGGAGTAGCGGTGACTACACTGCGAGAGGGCTCTCGCTCGAGCCTCACCGCCTCAGCTGGAGTAGCGGTGACTACACGGCGAGAGGGCTCTCGCGGTGAGAAGTGGGACGACCCCGTCCCATAAAAAAAGCGAACCGAGCCATCCCGAATCTGGGTCGAATATTTCATGTGGGATGTCCCTGACTCTGAATGTCTCACAACCAAACACCTATGAAAATGGGTCCGTCCCGTCTTGTCTCATCTCATTCCTAGAGCCAAACACAGCCTAATAGATTCTGCTCTGGTGAGCACATTGATGCTTTTTGTCAGACGATCGAATAGTTGCGGCATGGCAATCAAAAAATGATATACTATGGCTATTCAATCCACAAAATGCATAAATTAACCGAGTTTGTTTTGCTGTTTCTTGAAGGTAAGGGTAGAGATTTTTTTTATTACAATGGGCCAGGAGCAATTTCCCTTTAGATTAAAAAGATATTTTTATTACTAGTCATCATGAGGTATAATATACAATATTATAAGAATTGGTAGTCGGTAGCTGTCCAATCGTCGAGGAGTGGAGATTAATCGATTGATTGAGGATTAACTGAATTAATCAATCAAATATTATTTGATCACATATATAAGATACTAAGAAATATAAAAAACTTATGAATAGTCCAATAAACATAAATCATGAATGCTTAGGACGTGGGTTGTATGGTGTTCAGCCCATGGACTAATGGGCCTATGAGCTCACGCAGATAAAAGAGACGTATGTTATGTTAGAGGAGACCACCTCTCTTCCGCTTCTAAGAAAATATCCAAACCCTAGATCGTTCTCACAACGATGGCAAGCTACCGTAGCTGGAGCTACAACCCCTCACGCGGGAGGTACAGTTAGAGCCCTTCTCAATAACAGAGGGGAGGTGGCGTCACATGACTGAAGGTGGTATCAGCGAACCAAAGCGAGGTTGGCGCCGATTGATTTGGGGAATGTGGTATTATTGGTTTTTTTTATAGTTTAAAAATATGATATCAATGTCACTGATAGACAGGAACTAGTCACTGTGATATTTTTTTTAATTCTTAAAAACTGTAATGACATGTGAGGATTTATCAAAAAAAAATTGTGATTCGATCCTAAATCCATATTGATGGCGGGGACCGTGTTCACGCCATCGCTGCAAGGCATGAAGCATGTCAAGTCAGAGAGTGGTGTGATCCTAACAAAGCCGTTTCTTGAAGTTTGCAAGCACATTCTCCCTGTGCTAGGTAAGGAGTGTTTTGCATTCCAAGAGAGAGCTAATCTAAGCAATGATATTTTATTTTAATTTTATTTTAACGTATGGATTCAGATAAGTTTGGATCTGCTATGTCAATTGCAAAGAACGATATTGGTGGTAAGATTACCGTAAGAGAAATCCTCCTTTTCTCCTCAAAAAAAAAAGACTCATGCAGCTCTTTTCAACGTAATGCTCTGTTGCCCGTTGACAAAATTTGGTCAGCAGAAAAGCGTATAGGTGCTCGTTTCTAGTTCTCCTAAAATGCTGTAGCTAAATTTGAATTTTACAACCTCAATTTCAATATTATATTAGGTTTTTCATCGGTTTTTTTTTTTGCACTCTTGACTTCATTTTTAGAACAAGTAGAAACAAGCAAGCACGTTCCAGTGGCTTATGTGTCGGCTTGTGCCTCGGCGCCTTGCGATAGTCTCACATTAGTTGTAGAGGAAGAGTTGATTAAACTTAAATAGTGGAGGAGTCTCTCATCTCTTGGATTAGTTTTTATGGTGTAAACAAGACTCTTTGCTGATGTGTACCGGAAGTTGAATCAATTTTTTCTAGAGTGGACCAATAAATGATATCAGAGCTGGGTCTACAATCTACTGTGCTCATCCAGTCGGACCGTGTGGTCGATCTGAGAGTGTACTAGGATAGTGAGGGTCAGTGGACCGTGTGATGCGGTCAGGCAAAAAAACACCAATGTGTGATGGGAGAGATTATTGAAATAGTCTCACATTGATTGTGCAGGAGAGTTGATTTAACTTAAATAGTGAGAGAGTCTCTCATCTCTTTGGCTAGCTTTTAGAGTGTAGACAAGACTCTCTCTCAGTGTGTACCGAAGATTAGATCAATTTCTCTTGGAGTGGGCCAACAAAGTATTGTTGGATTTAGCCTCACATCGAAACATCGAGTATTGATGGTAGAAAATCACAACTTAAAAGGAGAGGCAGTTCTTACCGATAAGGCTAGTCTTTTAGGTTGAGTAGTCTAAAATTTAAGTTATGACTTTGTTTGGGTCTATGAGTGAGTAGACTTGGTTCGACCTAAACAAGCCGACCTATGGTGTAGCGGGTTGGGCTCTCACAGCGTACTGCATATGTATGATAATGCTTTCTTGTGGCTGCTATTATGCAGAGATTATTGTCAAAATATGCATCTGATCCTTCGAAGTATGAGCACCTACACACCATGGTGCAAGTAGAAATCAGCTCCAGGACAGCAAAAAGTTCTAGCAGCTGTACCAATGGTCTTTTGTGGTTGACAAGGTTACTACTATCTCACACAATAGTGCACAACTCAGCATTTGTCAGATTGTAAATTTTGTTAAAATTGCATGTATTTGTCAGAGCTATGGACTTCCTGGTTGCATTACTCCATAGTTTGGTTCAGCACCCAGATTGGCAAATGACAGATGCTTGCAGTGATGCATATCGCATAACTCTGAAGAACAGGCACGGATGGCTGGCAAGTTCAAGTTTTTCGGTAGCAATCTTTACCTAAGCCTTCAAAATAAAGTTACATCTTGTGATGCACTTTCAACTCTCCAGCAATAATCAATGATGTGACTGCAACAACTAAAAAAAAATTGACTAATTTTACAGTGCATTCTACTACTAACCTAATAAAAGATAGTAGAATATACGTAGGGTAAAATTATTCAAAAAATCGATGTGAGGGTTAAAATGATAATTTTCTATGTGTAAAACCCTAGTAATGCAATTTTCTCGGTACGTTCGCCTCTAGCACAATTCTGAAGGTGAAGATGGGCTAGTATTATATAAAAATCGCTAATGACAATTATACCTATATTATAATTACTTAAAAATATCAAACTACCCTTTAAAATCAACGATTATGATTAATTTACTGGAAATATAATATTACTAGTAGAATATACCGTAATGATGCTCAAAAAGATTAGGCCCTAGCCTGCCATGTCTGCCATTACAAGCATCCTCTAGGAAGAACACTTTCTCCTGCATAACATTGACAGTTTGCTTTATTACTGTAAGCTATAAGCAACAGTTGCTGTTTGATTGGACTTCTTAATTACCAGCACTGTAGCAGTAGATTGATTGAGAGAGATGCACAAGGAATTTTACATGATATATCAATATCATAATCATTTTATAATTCACAAACTAATAAATCATGTATAGAATATTGTTCTTGCCCAAAAAGATGGAAAATACAGTTCAATTAATTCCCAGAATTTGGGGTTTGGATTTTCATGCTCGGATATAGTGAGATACTGACGTGTGTTGTGACAGAAGTGAAACATTATCAATATTTTTTTGAGAAAAAAGATGATTGTCAAGAACTCAAGATACAAACCAGAATCTGAAATGATATGTAACGAGCAAATCTGTTTACAATGCCTGAGAGTTTTCAGGTTGCCATAAAGATTGCTCCAGACAGGAAGAAATTCATGGAGATTATTAGCGGCTGAGGAGGTATCAACGCAGACATAGAGAAGTTTTGCGCAACTTTCTCTCCCTTTGCGAGAGATTAGATAATTTGCCACTATCAAGAAATGACTTTACATTTTTATCATCTTGACCCATATTCATTGATCCAAATGATTATGTATGTTATTGCTAAGAGTGATATCATAATCAAATGAGTCATCTTAAGAGTGGCAAATAATCGATTTTCCCCTTTGTTAGCAGAAAATCATAATCCCAGATTTCTCATATTTTCTGCTGTGAACTTTTGATCTGCTCAGCATATTCTGAAGGTGCAAATTTATGATACAATTGTCTACTTTCAGGCTATTGTCGATATGGATGACCTGAAGGCATCTTGATGCATGATGCATTACACTCCTATTGATGAGACAAATCAGCTTGCAAAGAAACCATTGATTCCCTGTCCTTTTTTGTCCTGTTGGAAAATGAGTTTGTTGTCTATTTACTTGTAATATATGTTATTTATTTTCTTCTGTATTTGTACCACAAGTAGCTGTTGACCTTCATTCTGTAGCTAATTTTCTGATGCAATGGTTGATATATTCTGTTTCAATTCTGCAGTTGTTTCCCATCTAAAATATGAAATCACCATTTGATGTACTAACAAATAGATTCAATCAGTTTACTGGTGATTTAAAGATATCAGATAAATAGATATACAATAATTGAATCAATACAGGAAGGGGTCTTGCTAGCAAAACAGAATATGAAATATCTCACTTGCACAGAAGACAGGTGGAATAGGATGAACCTGCTCAGTGTGTGAAACAAAAAAGAATACATAGTTCTGATATATTCAAATCCGAAAGACAAAATAGATAATATGTCAATATTATCTTATAGTAGTGATTTTTATAAAACTAATTAAAAGGTATAAGTTTAAGATATTTCTAAAACATTTTATTCGCCTCTCACCGTTCGATAGGCATCCAAAGAATCTTAATGCTCTTTTAGATATAGATTCTTAATTTAGTTCTGTCACAAACATCAAACAATGCTTTTCCAGAATTCGGAGTTAATTTCCTTTATTCAACAAATAACATAATGAGCATACTTTTCTTTCATATTTTAATTTTTAAATAAAAAATTTCTACCATATACTGACCTGTTGCAAGGCAGCAAGCATACTCTAGTATACTAATAAACTTTAAATTGGTCATTTTATTGTGACAACCAAATTCAATTCAAGATTTGCAAACAATTATTTCAAGCATCACATCTTTCGTTAATAGTAAAACAAACTTCTAATAACAAAAGATGTGATCTCCGTCAAATGGAAATGGAGATCACATCTTTCGTTACTACTAGAAGTTTGTTTTACTATTATAAAAAAAACAGATCCATAAAGGACACAGACACAAGTTTTCCAAACTGTCATTATGAAAATTCAGCTAGAAAAGGGGAGACATATATAAAAAAAATAGAATGAAAAGAGGGAAATGCTTGGAGGAACTCATGATGTAAAGAAATCAAAGGTTATTTCAAGTCATGATGTTTTAACCAAGCGGCTATATTTAGGCTACATCCTTGCATCCTCCAAACAAGTTTTCCATAACTGTATCCACTTTATATAGACATAAAAAGGACTGGTTGCCGCTTTCTTGCATCCATGCATGGTAGAATAATAGGAGACGACTCAAAGGGTTCCTGACCCTTCAAAAAATCGTTAGGCACAAGATAGAACTCGTCATATTACCCTCAATAGTTGCATCCACCTCAAGGCGCCCTCCGCTGAGCTCGCCGTGTGCTCTGAATATGGCCATGGCAACGCGGAGGGTCGGACAATATTGAGCTAGCTTTGAGGAGGAAGGGATTGAGGGAGGAGCAAAATGCCATTGGGTCATTGAGGAAGGGTGAGAGCCAGTTGACAAAAATTGCCAACCTATATATGTTCAATCTTGTTAACATCAAACTTTGATGTTCGACCCTGGCAGAGTAAGTATATATTCTTGCGTGATCATCTGAATTTAGATGTTTTGCAATCTTTTGTTTATAACATATATATTTTGGACATATCTTAGTGAGGAACCTATCTTGGCTGCATGATTTCCTTTCTTTCATAGTATGTTTCATTGCACAAATTCTTGTGTATTTCTCCATTAGCAATTTTGAGAATTCAACAAGAGAAGGTGCGTGCACACACACACAAGGAATACCTAGCTATAAGCTGAAAGGGCATGAGCAGCACAAAGATGAAGAAGGGAATCCTAAGACCATTCCGCTACATCTCTAACATGATGGGTGCGCACAATCTATCTTCTTAATACATATGCCGATCTTCATAACAGGGATATGGCATTTTGTCACGATAAGTAATGGAATTACCGATTTGTCTCACTAAATTGTGGCTTACCAGATGGTAAGGAGACACAGGAATTGCAGATTGGATTTCCCACGGATGTGAAACACGTGGCGCACATCGGATGGGATGGGCCCAACGTCACCAACAACAATGCTGGGGCACCTAGCTGGGTAAGCTAAGGGTTTGTTTGTTTCAATTTAGGATTATAATAATTTAGCTTATTTTCATAACCTGAAATAAACATATTAACTTAGGATCTGTTTATTTTAGCTTGGGATTATAGTAATTCAGCTTATTTTCATAAGCTGAAATAAGTAGGCCAGCTTATTATAATTCAGAGTGCAAATTATAACAATCCAATAAGTTAGTGAACCTAGCTTTTTTTATATAAGCTGGATTACTACAATCCTAAGCTGAAATAAATAGGCCATTATTATGCTAGATTATTATAATTCAAGGTGCAGATTATAATAATCCAATAAGTTGTCCAACGTAACTTATATCTATAATGTGAATAACTATAATCCTAAGCTGAAATAAAGAGGACATAAGTTAGTTTCTTTTTGAAAATGAACACCTGCAAATACACTATAAAATGTTTGAACCAGTGGAATCAAATGTTAATATCTGTTTTGACATGGAAATGGATTGTGTTTATGGTTGTCTTGACAATGGATACTATTGTGGCATGAAAAATATTTCACTACCTGACAGATGAAGGATTATCATTCGGCGCCACTGGACTCAGCCTCATTTAGGAGTGAAAGAGGGGCCTCCGCTGCATCTAATCAATGGGCTTCTCAAGGTTATTTTCACATTTCATCAATTCCCATGAACGTTTGGTCTTGATTCTTCTTATAGCGAACGCGATACAAATTTGGATTGCATTTGAGAATAGAAACAAATATTGGCCATGTTAGAAGTAGGCTGGTAACGGACCCAATCTTGTATATGATATAAAGTTTAAGGGCTAGTCCCAAAGATCGGGCCGAAATTTATGTGTTTTTAATCAAAAATTGGTAATGCCTAAAATGGGTTGTGAAAAGGCCTGTGGGCCCATTACCGGGCCCTGTCACAAGTGATGTTGGTTGGTTTAAGGTATGTTTGGGAAGATTCTGACGGCTACAATTATTCTGAGAATCCGAATTTCTATCAAATTATCTAGATTCTGACTTTAAATTGTAAAATTTAATATATAGCTGCAGAATTTAGAAATAAACTAGAATTTAAAAGCTAAAAAATATTAGTTTCTCTCTCTCTATATATATATATTCGTCAGTAGATTCTTAGAATTCTGAGAATTCCTAATTAGTCCCTTAGTTTTTGTTCTTAGCTTCTTGCAATGACTGAAAATGTTGTTGTTATCCTTCTTAATTCCTATAGTGTTTGATCATATTCGAAGTGACACTTTCTTGAGGGATAAACAAGCAAAAAAGAATTGCGTGTCGTTGCATTAAGATAGGCAGATTTTTTTTAAAAAAAAAACATGCAGTTTGATTTAGTTTCTGTTTTTGTAATGACAGAAATTGTCCTTGATGGAGGAGGCCTGGGAGACACCTCCTTCAGAGAAACCAGAAGCGAGGCCGGCAGCATAGACATCACGGCCGGCGACTCCCCGCCGTCCCCAAACACCCGCCGCTCTAGGCGGCACCGCTCCCGGGGCTCCGCCACGTCCTCCATGGACTGCACTGGCACCGAGGCCTTGGAGAAGAAGGAGAAGAGCAAGAAGAGCTCCCGCGGCAAGAACCGCAAGAAGGACAAGGCCGCCGACAAGCCGGCCGGCGATGAAGCGGCGGCGCCCGCGGGCAACACCTGCCAGGACCTCCCGGCCGTGCCCAAGAAGTCCAACCGCCGGAAAAACAAGGGCAGCTCTGAGGGCAGCGGCGACGCGGCTGCAGCTTCAGCCAAGGATGCCGCCGGCGCCGCGCCGGAGGAGGCGGCGGCGGCGGCGCCCCTACCGCCGGTGACCGAAGAAGCTAAAGATCACGAGTGATTAATCAAGACACGGTTTTGGGAGACAAATTATCAATTCTCACGCTCTTGGGGTGCTTCGAGCTCGATTAGATGGATCGTATATGTATAAAGAGTGCTCGGATGAACGACGACGCATGCATGCATATGTATGCAGACGTCCATGGTTACACGTAGAAGTGGGTGTGCACGCCCAACGCAACTCCTTTCCTCTTATTTTCTCTCTCTCTATTGTAATATAATATTGATCGATATTTTTTGTATCAACTGTACTTTATTATATGTTTCGACTAAAATATATTATGTGTACAAAAATATAAGAACTTGTGTAAAGTTAAAAATTGAGCATGCTAATATAGTTTCTGTTTGTTTCAATTTAAAATTATAGTAATCAGCTAAATAAGCTAAATTAGACCAGCTTATTAGATCACTATAATTTATGTTTTAGATTATAATAAACTAACATAATAAATTATTTTATTTATTTTAGCTTATAAAAATAAATTAGATTTTTCTAGCTTATGTAATTTCATGTTGAAGCAAACATTGGCTGGCTAGCTAGTGAGTGTGTTTTGTTGGTCGAAGGATACCACACGATTTTTCTAGTCTTCTTCCATCTGCTCTACATTCTGCGCTAGGGAAAACAGGTTATTCGCAGGTAAGCTGCGTACAGTAAACAGCGCAATTGTATTTTAACGATCCTAGAAGGAACCAGTGAGACGAGTACAATTAGGAGAAAAATAATACGGCTAACGGATTGACAATTAAGAGAAATACCAGTACAGAGAAAGATATTGGTACATTGTTTTCAATACTCTTCTTATTTTTTAGGAAAAAATCATTATATAAAAGAGATTAAATGATATATAAAAAAAGGGATAAACTTTCGGTAGCATATAAGGGATTATCTCTATTTTTGGGTGGATGTTCTGAATTGTGACATTGGTTCAGATGAGAAATCTCATTTTGTACACAACTACAGAACACACAGTAGAAATGATGAGGAAAAGGTGATTATTGTGCTAACAAACAAATCCAAATAAGATGTACAGTATAGTACAAGCTTAAAACGTTCACATCGTACAATTAAATCTATGAGTCCATGACTGCACACAACACAGGAATAACAAAACAATCATAAGCAGATTGCATTTTGGAGCTTCGTAGACAAAATACATTGCTTTGATACTTGGACCGCATTCATAACTTCATAACCTGCCCCTTTCTTATCTCATTGTCAATGCAGGCTTAGGTTGAGGGCACGCCATAGTTTCCACCGGGCATAATCCGAGCCTTCAGATGACTGAAAGAAGTTCAGTGAAAAGTACTTAGGGATGGAACAATATAACTGAAATGGTTCATTAGAAAATAGAAACTCAGAATTAATACAGACAAACAGTTTGAGCGGAGCGACTCAAAGGCACAACAGAATGACCAAATAAATTTTTAATTGTCAACCAGCTATTTTTTATGTGGAGCATGTAATATGTGGCTCACAATATGTAACTAAGCCTACAATCAGGTTTGCCCGTGGGAACTATCTGATTGAAACAAAATAATTGGAAGTATCAATTTTTCTGCTTTGTTTTTTAAAAAGTAGTTTTTTTGTTGCTTTGCATGTTTTGATATGTATTTTGCCGGATATGTTATTGGAGTTGAAATTTGCCGAGAATTTCATAGTTAGAAAATTTTTGGACTAGTTACCAGCTGCCTGAGGGTGGGGGAGTGGTTGCAAAACTGATTTCTAAACTGTTCTAATGATAAAAGTAGATTAGTGGCAACTCAAACAAAATGGGAAGAGGAAGCAATGAGTTGTGGAAAGAAAAGGAAGAGATGAAATACCAAGCGGTCTGTTTAGACCAAAGGGATGGACATCAAACGAAAAGCAAATGCTTAGGTGTTAGGTAAAATATATCTTAGATTAACAAGTCGAACTCTTTAGCAGTCCATTCAACTCCCTAGCTCTAAGAAAGGCAAGTAGTTCACACCATCATGTGCAACATTTTAGCGAGCAACTGCAGAGCAGGGACATCTGATTTAGGAACTAAGTTGATTTCTGACAAACACATGCTGTGCTAAAAAACGAATGGTCAAAAAACACACGCTAAACTGCTCTAACGGAAGTATAATCCTGGAGCATAATCACCTCATGTTTAAAAAAACATTGTGAGATAAGGTGTGATTGTTGCATTGGCAATGTTGTATCAATCTCAGCACATTTGCACAGCTCTTTTTAGTGTGCCCATCTGTAATATGTTATATTTTGCATCCAATCTGGTAGTTTTCTTCCTTCTTCCTTTTTTCCTTTTTTTTGTAATTCTCATTCTTTTCCCTGAGGAGAACTTACCCTTTTACTTCAAAATTAAGAAGAATACGCCCTAGGTATTGTGCTGTATTTATTTAAGGAAAAAATGATCATATACCCTCGATTTAGATGGAAATTGAGAATTTACCCTCCTGGCTCGCATGCCATTGACCTGAGAGGATCCAACGTGTCAATAAAATGTGGAGGATAAATCCTTAATTTTTATCTAAAGGAAGGATATATGGTCAAATCTCCCATTTATAGGGGTTTAACAGGCCAGGAACCAACTTTCCAATAGGACTGTAATTGCGAAAGATGGCCTAACTAACAACACATATGAGACAACACATGGCATACATAGCCATAAGTTCCCAGTTCATAACAGGGTAAAATTTTCAGATATTTCAAGACTAGGATTATCTGCTTCTTTTCCTCTGTTAAAATACATGAACTTATGGATTGGAAAATAAATTAATTATGAACCGGCAAGTCTAGAAATGGGATTGAAACATTTCATAGTATGGGAGATTGAGGAATGGGATGGGTACCTCTCGAAGACGTCGTTGGCAAAGCGAGAGCCATTGAAGCAGATGAACCAGAGCAGAATCAGCACCATTATGTCTACTCCGGTTAAAGAACAACACAATACAATTGTGCAAACAAATTCCCCATGGTTCCTTTCCAAAAGGAAGGTAAAATTGAAATAATCCACCTAGGACAACCATGTGTGACCAATTAGAGAGTATTTTTTTTTCTCCGAGGTGAATTAAAGATAAATTATGGTAATCCTGATGGAAACAATGAATGGCCGGCCTGCCCCCCCTCCCCCTCCTACTTCAATCCCCCATAACAAAATAGAGAGACCCCAAAGGCCAAAGCGGATCCAATCAAACCAAAACCCGAGGCAATAGAGATGTTTTCCCCCAAATCACGAACGAAACTAGCAGGAAAACATCAATAATCTGAACTGGCTCAAGAAGCAACAAGTAGATCCAAGGATACTGAAGAGGCACCGCTCCCACCAATCGAGCATGTAGAGGCCCATGGTGACGTTGTAGAGGTGGATCTTCCTGCTCACCCAGTTCATCTCGCCCATCTCCTCCTCTACTCGGCTGCTCTTCCTCCGGCGATCTGAGCGAGGGGCGGAGGCGGACTCGTCGGCTCTTGGGTACACGCGCTGTCTGCCGCCGCCTCTGAACCTGTATGTATTTGATCTGACGAATCGATGGTGCTCTGCTCTGGACCCGTCCTCCATAGGCTGCTTTTATAGGCTATGAACTGGAAACGGGATTTGCAGTTTTTCGGAAACACCCCTGCGATTTAATATTTTACATTTTTCTTCATTACCGATAAGCTATAAGTGGCTATTTGATTATATTGATACTTGTGTAAATAGCATATAAGAATATCTGAGCCTATGAGCCTATGACTGTTAAAAAATTGAAACTAATTGCTAGTATATTTTACTTTGAGTGTCTTAAGATATTTGATTCTAAACGCTGCTTTGGAATGAAGTATTTTTAAAGAAATTTTAGAGAATTTAGTTTAATTCCTATAAAAATTTTATAAAATTTATTTGTTCAAATGAACCTTAAGCCTCGTCTTACAACGATGTGTTTCACTAGCACTGGTGGTCCGAAAAAATCCTTCAAATAACATTTGTTTGCCGGTAAATTTTGTGCTCCGTGATTTTAAATTTATATAGTCTACATCCTTTCCTAGGGCTACTTCAATATCCTGCTCTGTTTAGCAAAAACAAATTCATAACTGAGATCTAAAAGAGAAACACAATCAACATTCTACAGAAACCAAAACTCTATTCTCACTCCTAAAGAAAAATAAAAAGTTCCTAACATATCATTACAATTTTTAAAAGTTTGAAAAATATCATTATCTATGATTGTGGTCTTCACCTATCATTAATATACCGTTGATGTTTTTTAAACCATAAAAATTATAATAGCATCTACCGAAATATCATATTTGCATAACTAAAGACTCAAGAGGGCTTAGTTGAGAATACAGGAAATGAGGAGCACTCTAAGCAAAACCGAGGAAATCAGCCGTCTTTGTTTTGTTTAGTCCCTACCATGTTTTACCCGACCAGTTTTCCTTTTTTTTTTAGCCCCTCAAGTTTGACGTCAACGCCAGCCGGGTCCACTATGGCCGTCCGCGTGCAGCTGAAATGTGCGGACTTGTCATCTCGCAGGACTGATTCCTGGGACCCGCATGGAAGTCACTGAAGCTTGGCCCCACCGTCTGTGTTGACTTTCATAATTATGGGGCATTTGTATTTTTTTTTCGTAGCTTGAATCCGTCTGGTCAGCTTAGTTCGTCTTATCCCGACAAGAAATTAAGCCATGCCTTTCTGGACCGAGCAGAGACCACTTATCTTGACTTGATTATTTCTTCAAGTCCTAATTAACACGATGTATCTATGTTCTAAAAGTGACGCGTGTCCTCGTATGCAAGTGATTTAATTGAATCGTTGTGTACATCTAATGTGCTCCTATTTCACACCAGATAGATTGGATTGTGGTAATAGGGTTGAGCTGGCATCTATTCAACCAAATGGCAAGCCTCTAATGCTGCAGAATTATCTTAGAAAGGTTGGGCAGTTTTTGATAGATCTAAATGTATATTATATTAATTGTTGCAATAAAAATAAGAGATTTGTCGTGGTCTACTACAAAATTGGCATACGATGACCGATGCATATGTTTCTTATTGGTTTTGATGATGTGTATAATATATTCAACTTAGATGCTTTAGATATTAGGTTGCTAAGATATTGGACGTTGTAACTAACTTAACATAGTCATTCAGTACTGGTTGATATGTAATAATCTAAATTAATTTCTTTTTTATCTATAAACTAATGTGTTAAGAATACAAGAAAAAACAACCATTCATATTTCTTATACTCATAGATACTGTCGATGTCGACCATCTGATAGAAAATCTTGTGTTTCATACATTGCTAAGGTCTTGACTATACACATCCTGAAGAAAAATTTTATAATGAGTATACACAATACAGGAGGTTATTGGGTCCTATTAGTTTTTGTCACTAAGTGAAACACCGTATGTATATTGACTCGATAAGATCATTAGGACTAAATAACGAGCGCACAAAAAAAACTACTCTATTATCTGAGGCCTTCTAACGACTATAATTTTATTCACTTTATTATTACAAGTTGAACATTTACTCTGTCAGTGATATAGCTTTTTCGTGCTTAATTATAGAGCTTTCGGCGTTCCGCCCGCTCCCATGCCTACGACTTCCCCGCTCCTACGCCGACGGCTCCCCCTGCTCTCGCGCCAATGCCCGGCGTCGACAGCCTCCGCCCGCTCTCACGTCGACTGTCCTGCCAACTCCTGTGTCGGCATCCCGCTCGCTCTCGCACCAGTGTCCAACACTGATGGCCTCCGCCTGCTCTCACGTCGGTGGTTCGGTGGCCTCATCCCGTCCATGCTTGTACCTATAA
>KE373105.1:107638-118515 GCA_000418225.1 Zizania latifolia | reverse complement strand
CCCCGCGCATGATCTGCATGATTAATTATTGCCAGGACCGCCAGTACAAATTACCCCTGTTAGGAAGTAATAAATCTTCAATAGAAAATCTTTTGATCGAAAGATGGTAGCCGTCAAAACAAACTAAATGTTAGATTGGGGGAGGTAAAATTTGAGAATATTTGTTTCCTGGAGATAGAAAAATGCACAAATCACTCAACTTTACATATGACTTGTGGAGGGTCAAGTGGTGGTGGGCATATGGCCATCTTTGCATTCCTTTGGTGGAGGTGACAACATCTTGAAGAAACCCTATTGCTCTTGCTCTGCTTTGCACAAACACAGGCATCCTGTCAAAAATATGCCTTGGACTTTGGGTGTTTTGGAGCGGGTGAAGTGTCCACTCAGACTGAGACAGATGTTTGGTGCTCTAGCTAGTTTCAACATTGTTCAAAGGGGCATGGATGACAGCCTCTTGGGATTTTGGCCACTAACTTAGCTCTCAAACAGTCCCTTGATGTTGATAACCATTAATTAGCATGGTCATGTGATTCAAAGACCCAACACATGTCATGGGGTGTGGTTTAGTTGGTTGGTTGTACTATAGTACTTGACTTTTTTACTAAAAAAAGTTTTATTATACAAATGCATTAAAAATACCCCGCTTCTGTGTGTCTAAGATACAGACAACCAGACTTTAGTGGGTTAGTATAATCTTAATAATCTTTTTTTCTCCTTTTCTTTTTGTTGTTGTTGAAGTACTTTCTTAATCTCATAATATACTAACCTAGAACTAGATTTGATATTTTATAATACATCGAATCTAGACAATTTGGACAGTGGCATGGAGAGAGAAGTAGTTTGGGTAATTTACAGGCCTAACTTCTGAAATTTTATCTTGGCTGATTTTTTTTGGTTTTGTGTGTGGCTCTCACCAGGTGTTGGCGCCGCTGCCAATCGGGTTCGCCGTGTTCATGGTGCACCTGGCGACGATCCCCATCACCGGCACCGGCATCAATCCGGCGAGGAGCCTCGGCGCCGCCGTGATCTTCAACAACAGCAAGGCCTGGCACAACCATGTAAGCAAGCACACGTCTCCCATCATCCCATCATTAATTCATGCCTCCGATTTGAGAGCGAAGCTAACTTGAGCTTGGACTGATCACCACCGTCTTCCTCGCCTCCGGCTTGTGCAGTGGATCTTCTGGGTCGGCCCGCTCGTCGGCGCGGCGATCGCGGCGTTCTACCACCAGTACATCCTCCGGGCCGGCGCCATCAAGGCGCTCGGCTCGTTCAGGAGCAACGCGTGAATAAAGCGCACGCCATTGGATCGCTGAAGCAAGCGTCGAAGCAGCATGGCCAACGAGTACGTTCACCATGGGGGAGAGGCTGCCTTCCATTTAGAGTTCCCTTTCAAAAGTTCGCCGCTGGTCGTTTTGTTTCAGCTGCAGCTGCTCGTCTTCGTCGTCGTGTGTAGTAATCGGATTGGATGCATCATCCATGTACGTGTTGTAATCTGTTCTCCAGGGATGATATCTGTCTAGCTTGTATTGCCATTTAATTTAGCTCATCGGTTCCAAACTTCTATCTAAAATCCGTCGGTACATGATTCAGGAGAGGTTACTTTGTAGGAGAGGTTATTCTGCAGTCAATTGTGAAATGATTTTATTACTAATATATGGATTTTACCTTTAAGTACATATCGTAAAGATAAAGTCATGATAAAAGAGACTGCAGATAGTTTAGTATATGATTCGTCCCAATTAAGTGAAAGCATTAAATATTTAGTGGGATTGATCTTAGCTCTACAAATTCTATCAAACTGACTCATCATCATCATCATGTAGATGCCAACAGTGAGGGTGTAGATGCCAACAGTGAGGGGGACTTGTGATGCTTAGCTCCGTGGATCTCAATCAGATCCCTTCTTTTTTTCTCCACATAGTTGTCAGTTGTCACAATTGTTAGGCGTATCATGCATGGGATGTGTGTGATCCATTGGGGGGTTTGTCACCTCCAGCTGTCTTGAGTTGCCAAATTGTCGCATTCTGCTTGCCACTATGTGATGAGTGCTGAAATCCTCATACGCTTTAGCAGTTAGGGCCGTTCTTTTTTTAGTGACGATACGATATTAGCTGTGTGCGTGGTGGTGATGGTAAAAAAAATTGATAATTTATCATACTTTAAGATAATAATTTAGAGAACCATTTGAATTAATGACACGTGAGTCGATATATAAAAAAATAAAGCTATTTCTTAGCGATAATAAATTATCAGATGTTTTGCAAAGTCAAATGTTAGAGATGATTGCCTGTAGATAGAATTGCAGCAACAATCATCGAAAAAATATAAAATTATAAATAAGAGGCACCGATTTTTGAACCTGGAAATTTTGGGGGGAGAAACTATAGCCACAGGAAGGAGCTGTCACTGTTTTGACAAGAAAACTACAAATGTTTGGGCGTAACGCCGAGCGTGGGACGCCATAATAATTGAGAAGGAAGCGGCCGAAACGAAGTGCACGCCTTTCTGTAACGTAAAAAGCCGTTTCTATCATGAGTTCCGCATGCGCGAAAATGGCAGAAAGGCTAGGTGATACACGTTGGAAGAGAGAGAGAGAGAGAGAGAGTCAGAGACGCAGGTAGAGTACAAAGTACAAACAGGTCCTCGAGGACGAAGCATCCCTTGCACCAGTGCACCACGCCCATCAGCAATGTCCAAGCTCTTCTTCTTCTTTTCTTCCCTCCTCCTGCCGCGACTGCTGCTCCAGCTGCATGACGAAGCCTGAGACGCTGTCACGCTGTCTCACTCTCACTGGTCACTGCTGCTGCAGCAGCTCTTGACCGGCAACTGTGCACTGCTGCAGGCTGCAGCTAGCAGACGCAAGAGCTAGCGTTCAAATTTGACCGGCGCCACGCCAGAGACGTCGATCGAGACGACGACGCTCCAATTCCATCCATGTGCCTGCACCCCGTGTACTTACTTTTACTTGCTATGCCCTCTGAAATTCATATCAGCGGCACGATCTCTGAAAATTTAAGCGTAGAGGACAGGCACGGGCTAGCTACAGTAAGCAGGTACCGTGCCGTTCGATTTTTCGTCTTCTTTCTCGTCTCTTCGGCACGGGTGTCTGTACTTGATTTGATGTACGCATTCAGAGGTCAAATTGCATTGCTTATGTCTCAAAAGGGGTCAGGAATAGTTATACAATTTTGACTAGTAAATTATTTACTACAGTATATATCATCAATAACTAAAAATTGAATTAGTATATACTCACTCAATCCTAAAATATATGTCTTTTTAAGTTCAAAATTTATCTCAAATATAACAAATTAGTAATTTTACCTCTAAATTACTCAAATTATTATGAGATTTTATTACTTATTATTTTAACCGTCCACACCCATCAACTTGAGAAGGGTATTATAGTTTTTTTACACATCTCTTTATACATTTATTCAAGTTAAAAAACTATATTTTATTTATATTTATTCAAGTTAAAAAACTATATTTTAAGACGAAATGAGTATATATTAATTTTTTTACTTGTATTTTAGGATGTATGGATGGAGTAACATACTGTTCCAATTTGTCATAAATGATTTTGAATTCCTCATGTTATGGCCTTAAAATTAGAAAGCAATGCCTAGCTTAATAGTCGCCGCTCAAAAACTGGAGGATGAAAATTAGTGATGCTTTCAAAAGTCCAAGGCAATGGCAAACGGAGAGTACTCCTACGTAGACGCCGTCCTTTGCATGTACGGTACTCTATTGAATGGTTATTTGATTGGAAAAAAGATATGGACTCTTTCAAGTTTCATTAAAAGTTCAAATCTTTGACTTGATTTTGTTTCAAAGGAGTGGTCTGAACTGATGGCAATTTTCCAAACATCATCGAGTACATTTCCTCCGTACCACTGTGAAGAGCTTCATGTGACATTTACCATCGCAGAGAGAATTGAGTTGCGGAAGAAAATTCATTTCGCATTTTCCAACCAAAGACAATGGAATGAACATTTTAGCCCCTCGTTTTTCTTTTGGCGGCCCTATATGTCATTGACAGTTAGTATTGAGCCCCGATTTCCTTAGCACTAAATTATAAGAGAGATGCCAGCAATCTGTCATATAGAATCTCACTCCTAAGCGTGCCAAAGAAACATCGCGTTATCGCTAGCATCTAGAAGGTCATCACCAGCAATCTGTCATATAGAATCTCACTCCTAAGCGTGCCAAAGAAACATCGCGTTATCGCTAGCATCTAGAAGGTCATCAACATCTACGTATAGACGGTCATATGGGTCACCCAGCACGGTCCAGTTTAGATCCAAAATCGACACGGTCCGATAGAGTTAGGTCCAGCATAACATGGCTGTTTCTTCAGGACGTGTCATGCTAGTACATGGACTCATATCTTGGTCTAGGTATAGTATGACTGGAGTCAACATCGTGTCGTGCAGGCTTGAAAGGCCGAACTGTCCATGGGCTCGTGCTGACCCATGGCCTGATATGAAAATCATACCCAATCTACTTAGAAAAATTTCACAACTTACATACATACACAATTCATTTGAGCTTAAGCTTAGTCACAAAATAATAACTAGAGTTGTTACATAGAATACAGCCAACAGGCAACAGAATGAATACATAATAGTTGAAGAGCCTACAAAATTACCAACGACCAATAGAATACACAGAGTTTGTCTCATAGAATGACTTACCACCAGAATGCTTACTTAAACAAAATTATTACATAGTACAGACCAACAAAATGAACATAGACTTGTACATCAACAGAGTTTATTTCACAGTCTCATAGAATGAATCATGCAAGTGCCAATAGCTGCTAGGGCGCGAGGCGGTGACTAGCCTTTTGGACCTCAGGGCAAAATCGTGTCGACCGCTGCTATTGGGCCGTGTCGAGTGGACCTGTGGTGCCGACCTCTTAGCCTAGATATGACCCGATGCTTCATGCTAGGCTAGCACTGCTCAATGCCGATCTCTTAGCCTAGACATGACCAGATGCTTCATGCCAGGCTGGCACTGCCCAATAGCCGACGACCAAGCTGTCAATAAACTGTGCCAAAATAACCACGCCTAGTGTTGGTCCAAATAGCCTGGCAGATATGCTACGCCTACATGAAGAACAAATTTAAACTTCATCTCCGTAGGGAACGCGCGCGCTGGCGGGCCTCGTGGGCACGCAGGGACGACAGCTTGATCCTCTTCGACGCCACACGGAGACGACACCTCCCGCTCCCGCTCTCCCCATGGCTCCCCCGCTTCGCCGTCGTCTTCTCCTTGGAGCTCAGCCTCCTCAGGCGCAGCGACTGCCGCAGCCGGTCTTTCCTCCTCTCCCTCGCCGCCGACGACTCCGCTTTTGCGCTGCTCCCTCTCACGCTGCTACTCCCATCGCCTGAGCCTTTCCCGCGGTAGCCCTCCTCGTCCTCGTCGTCGGAGCTCGAGCTGGAGCCTGACACGCCCCTGCTTCCTCCGTCCTCCACGTCGTCTCGGCGGCGGCGGCGGCGGCGCACGCGCTTGGTGTCCCGCAGCTTGCGCCAGAGGAAGCACGTAGTGGCCCCCAGCGCGTGGCAGTAGGAGCAGCAGGCCGCCGTGGCCACCTTGCAGGCGCTCTTCACCACGCACTGGATGATGCCGACTTTGCACACGAGGTACACGAAGACCACCGCTGCCGACGAGCCGACCGAGTTGGGATTTCCGATCAAGTCAGGATCCGGTGGACGAACAACACAGTACAATGCGTTGCCAATTAATTCGTCCTCAAAATAAAAAAAAAACGCTGAAACTTACTGATGTATGAGAGGATCAGAAGCATCAGCAGCCTGCCCAAACTGGCGACGAAACTGCCGATGCACACGTTCTCGATGAAGCAGGCCACGTCCCATATCCCCGAGCAAGCGCCCCTTGAGATCGATCACACAACCAAGCAGAACGCCGTCAAATCAGAGCACGTATCAAATTTCCGGAGCATTCCAAATCAATGGTCGTGCTACCGTGGTGCGGGGCAGGGCTTACTCGCAGGAGGCGTCGAAGAACCGTCGGAATGGAGCGGCGACGACGTTGCCGAGCAGCGTGCCAATGCTGTTCACCGCCGCGGCGAGGGCGGATGGCACGGAGCCCATCCTCTCCTCTCTGTCACCCCGTCGCGGAGGTCGAGGTGCCGCGTGCGCCGCGACCTTGGATTCACCGCGAGGAGAAAGAAGAGCAGGAAACGCGGCGAGACCACGACAACCGCCGGCTTTCCCTCCCGGATGGAGGTGGTTGCACGACGCGAACGGCGAACCGGCTCAGCCCATGGCCTGCTGCGATGTGCCCGGCCCAAACGTGGTGACCCTGGCGGCCCAGGAAGGCAACCGCCATCCTCACGTAGGCCGTAGCTAAACCCCTCTTATTTTAGGGCTTTGACTCCCCTGCGGGTTGGTGCTTCTTCTTCTTCCACGCCCCCTTTGCCAGAAACCCTAACTCACCGGCGCCGATGGATCCGCAGCAGCCGGAACCCGTCAGCTATCTCTGCGGAGGTATGTGTATCTCTCTCTCTAGGTTTAATTCGCAGATCTTTGGATGGACGGGGTTTGGTTGCCTTGCCGATGCGATTTTTGGCCGGGGGAGTGCAGTGACGGAGCACGGAGCAAAACTAAGGTACGGCGGCACAGTTGCCGGCTTGCTGCCTAGCACCTAGCCGACCTCCGCTCCTCGCCTCGGCCACCGCTCCACTGTCTCCGTGCCTCGACCTCGCCCGTGCCGAGCGCAGCGTCGTGATGTCCCGCCGCCTCGGACGCCAGCGCCCACCCATATACTCCCCGCTACGCGCGTTGGCTGCCGCTCCCCTGCCCAGCGCCTCGCCATCCCACCTGCCACACCCGTTGCGCCGCTCTGCTTGTATCGCTCTGCACTACAGCTAGGATTGCCCTTGGGGCCTTAACCATGAGGTGACAACTAACGAGGCCACCGCGAGTACTTGATGGTGGCGGCTGGCAGCCAGCCTGTGGAGGAGGGAGGGGTATTCGGCCATGTCGGGTCCTCTGCCGCTGGTTGTGTGGTAGGGGAACATAGCAATCGGAATACAACATTACTTTGGAACATAGGAACTGGAGTTAAAGATTACTTCTCCGCAGCGATTTTGTTGTGGTGGTTGAGTAAGGTTCTAGCTGCTGGGTGTGCCTGTTGCTGATGTTTTGTGTAAGCACTTCCTTAGATGGAGTTGGCGCTATGCCGCTATGTGTGAAATTCGTTCGAACCCGTGAGAACTGAGAGCTCATGGACGATAGGATCTTTTGTTTTCGAATTGTTTCTTTATACCTTTGGTTATAAGAGGAATGTTTTGTTTTGCTCCCTGCTAGTTTCTTGGAACTTCTTCGATTTTTCCATCAGATTTTGATATGGAATGCATTTTTGTTGCTTTAGATTGTGGGGCTGAGAACACACTGAAGCCAGGAGATGTGATCCAGTGCCGTGAATGTGGCTATCGCATCCTCTACAAGAAGCGCACCCGTAGAAGTATGATATGTCATATGTCCATAATACCAGTTCCTTTATTTAATTGCTTTTTGTTGTTATAGTTTTTATTTTGTCGTAGCATCATTTTGTTATTATTTGATTGCTTGAGGTTTTGTTGGTTAGCTTCCATAATAATATGAGTATGATGGATAGGGTATTCATGAGTACATTGTATATAATTAAGTGTACCAGATTGTCCTTTACAACTTCTACATTTCTTGCCCTACTATAGAATTCAATGGCTTACCATGTGCCTGTTTAAGATGATTGTGTCCATGAAATATATGCTTTGATACCCATGGTGGTGTGGTCACAAGAATTCCATGTGCGCAAACAATGACAATCTTTGAACCAAAATTAAATTGGGAATATTGGCTTATTACATCTATATACTAATCAATTCTGTACTTAAGCTGTTTTTGAGAACCCTGTTTTGTTCTTGTGGTTGCCCTGTATTAACTGATGCTAGATTCTTTCTGTTGTATGCCAATGCATTGCAATTTTCATACCTTTTAAAAGTGAAACTTTTTCTTTCAAAAAGTTTCCACAATAAATGGGAAAATTATAGTGTCTCAGTTTGAACAGCTTCTCTAATGGCCTTATCTATGTCTACTTCCAATCCACTTTTCTCTAAAATGAGTTTTGGACTTATCTGAAGATTATATGTATATAAGACTAGCCAAATACCCATGTGTTACAAGGGATTTGAAAAGAAATATAATTAATTCTAAAAAAATCAAAATGATATGTATTTTTTCAGGGATAACCACAAATATCCAAGCCACACGAACAAATAATATATTTACCCATCCATAGAAAATCGAACCAACTCTAGTGGTGGTGGTAGGTGCAGATTCGCCACCACTACCACCACAAGAGTCTTTAATGTAGTAGAGATTTTTGTGTTTTATGTCGGATATGTTTGGACTGAACTAGTGTTGCATACACTTGAGCTGGTGCTATAAGACTTACAAGTTAAAAATTTTATAGGATATTCCACAGAAATTGCAAGTCTCAATTATCTTTATCTTCCCATTTTGCACTAGTCATGAAATCTTGAAGCAATCCAGTCTTACATTGTTTAGCCTTTAGAGCTCTGTGTCACATGCTTGATCAAAGTCCTTCATAAACTTGAATTGCACTTCAGATATTCTCCCTTAGGGCTTGCTGCATCATTACTAAGCATTAAGCTAATGAAGTAGTCTTTCAACATAACACTTATGAAGGCTGAAGTTTCGATAACATTAGTTATTCATCATCCATCGTTGAGTTCCTACTTCCTCTGTGTAGAAATATGAATATTCTGTAGTAGTCGACGTGAGTCTATCACCACCACCACCCTGACAGTGGGGTTCATCAGTCAGGCCCACATACACCTTGCCTCTGCTCGCTTGTTCCATCAGTCAGGCCCACGTACCACCTTGCACTGATTGGTCTTCTTTATTCTGTTAATTTTGCACATTATAGCTTTCTTTTAGGTTCTTCACATCAATTTATTCTGTTTGTCCTCATCATTAGTGCTTCTAACCTATACATCTTACTGAAGTAATTTATTTTGTCTGGTCGCACTTAACTCATATGTACAATGAGGTTTGATGGGTCATTAAGTTTTCAGCATCACTGTTTTGCACATCACCACTTTGGAGTCTGTCATTTCTGATACTTTAAACAAGTGTAGTTTAGTCTTTTATTAACAAACACTTGTATGATTGATATATACAAGTGCAGTTTCGAATAAAGGGAAATTTGAAGCAACTAGCATATTTTGATGTGATATGTTGTAGTTACATTGCTATACATCCATCAGAAAAAATATGAATGGTTGGCTGGTCGGATATTGATTCCAGTAGCTAGGTTATCTCGTTTAATAGATATTTTATTCTAGAAAGAAACTGATGCTGAAACTACCATCTGTTGTAAATGTATGATTGATGTGTGATTTATTACAATGTCTTATTGATACTTTTGCTCCTTTTTCCCTTTTAAATTGTACTTACCAGTAAGTGTTTCTCCCAATAAGAACAAAGCATTTTGTTCTTCTTCCACTTCTTTGTTGCCTTCTTTCATCACACTTAGTGCATTTTGTTCTTGCCATCAATGTGAAAACTGAAGAGTGATGATCAGCTCGGCATCTTTTTTGTATCGTCTGACGAGCACAGTGTAACACACTACCCACAAAATGAGAAGAAAATTATAGATAAACCTAGTTCAATGTCATCACTACTGAATCCTGATTGCAGATTGCTCAAGTCTACAAAGCATGGTCTCTACTGGAGATTATTCTTCACTTGCTTTCATTAGAATATCAATAATTTATCATTTTGCTAATGCACTTGTTCTTGGGTTACTGCGTTGCCATGTGGAATTTCTGATTAGTGTCTTGTGTTTGCAGTTGTTCAATATGAAGCGCGTTGAAGACAAGGGAACTCTCATTTGCCATTAGGCCTTTCATAAAGCAATGCAATAAGTTCGCCAAAATTGCTAATACATATTGTAGGTCGTTTCTGTACATTGGACTTTGGATACTACTGGTTTGATCCAAACTGTGTTGAGATTTGAGAAACTTAAGATGATTCGGTAATGCTGGGTTTATATTGCTTGAGCTCTTGAAATTAAATTAAATATTTGGCATACGGTAAAGACTAAAGACACTGTGCCTCTTATATTGACTTTTTTAAAGCCTTTCAATCCTAAACAAGTTAGGTAGACTAAAGTTGAAATCTAAACTTGAGTTTTATCTCTATTTGAGTGCTCTATTTGGCTAGGTTTTTCTATTAACTTGTTACTCGTTGAGTCTATCACAAATTTTTTTTAGGGAGAGAGACTCTTATTCCTCCTTCGTGAGGGGTTGGAACCTGTTATGGTTTGGTAATATAGATGAAGTTTAATTGTTCAACCGTTTTCTATATGTCACGAATCCCCGTGTGCTCCTGAATGTTCGGTACTCCCGTTGAACAGTAGCATATTTTCAGGTATCGATGTAGGCTGTAGATAGATGAGTTGGTAACATCTGCGATGCATCTAGAGTGGACTCAATCATTTTCTGCTCTTTCACCATATTATCATTTTGTGTGCTCGATCTGGTCTATTAAGGTTGTTATTTGTAAAACTAGTTTCTTATCTAATCAATCTCAACCGTTTATTCTTTAATCATCACTTATATAAACAATCTCATCCACTCATCCGAACAATCATCTGATCTGTTTCGCCCATAGTCGCCTGACGAGCGCACTCGCTGCCGCACAACGAGTGTAGCTGAGTCTCGACGCGCGATCTGTTTCGTCCTTTTCAGTGCCCTCCGTAGTGCCGTGCGCTCCCCACGCCGAGCCGACGCGGCCCTCCGCAGCCCCCACGACATGCGATCTGTTTCGCCCTCCGCA
>KE373105.1:72127-99822 GCA_000418225.1 Zizania latifolia | reverse complement strand
TATATATATATGACATACTTAGCAAATCGTATTTTTATTTACAACCGCCAAATTTGTACCACACATTCTGGTTCGCCGATTTTAAATAAAAATTTGAAACAATATGTATACATAGGATTTTAAAAACATATAAATAACACGGGTGGCGGTACTCTCTTTTTTCTTTTAAGGCTAACCAAATACATTTTATATAGCTTCATATATTATGAATGCTTATAAATTCGGATCTAAATCACTAGATTTAGGATAAGACTGTTTGGTATAGGTTTAGATCCGAGATCACGTTAGATTTGAAATTTATATGGTAAAATAAATTAATTTTAAATTTTATTTTTAGTTTAAAATAAAAACCAAATTAATCAACTAAATATTTTCCATTCATTCCCACTAAATTTAAGATTTTTAAACTACATTTAAACAACTTCAAAAAATTCTAAACGTGGTGTGTCAAAGGGAACCTACACCCTACCAAGGTTTAAGAGAGAGATCGAGAAAGCGTTACGTTAGGGTTCTCTGTTTATATCCCCCATCGCATCGAACCGATCCCAAACCCAAGGAGCTAGGCTAGAGGTTTCTTCTCCCCGACGGCGCCGCCCTCTCTGCCATGGACGCGCAGCGAGCTCTCCTCGACGAGCTCATGGGCACAGGTACCCACTAATCCTCCCCCCGCGCCTCCCGGGGCGCACCCACTCAAATCGTAACCCTAGCCTCTTCGCTCTGCAGCCCGCGACCTGACGGAGGAGGAGAGGAAGGCGCACAAGGAGGTGAGGTGGGACGATCCCGATGTGTGCGGTTCCTTCATGGCCCGCTTCTGCCCCCACGACCTCTTCGTCAACACCAAGAGCAACCTCGGTATCTCCCATTTGATTTGCTTGCCCCTTCTTCTGGATCGATTTGCGTGGTTCGAATTCGCTTGCTGTTGTGGTTGCTGAGTTGCTCGGTTTGGTGCTCACAGGGCCGTGCGCAAAGATCCATGATTCGAAGCTCAAGGAGAGGTAAGGCCGATTGTGCTTCTCAGAATTCACTAGGTTTCTATGGGAAATCTGCCAATCTGGTGGTATTTTTTTTGGAGCAAACGCCAGGGTATTTGGACTGGTGCGTATGGGGAAACGATGGATTTTTGGTATGGGAGAGTATAGGCCAAAATGATATAGATAATAGATGCTTGTGTGCTATGAGATATTATCTAAAGAATCGTGTGACTAGGTTTGTTTATCATCAAGAATTTGGCATACTACAAATTTGTAGTTCCCAATCTTTAATCTAGTTTGGAGTTCGCATGCCTGTTGTACATAATATTTCTAGTGCCCAATGTGGAATAGATATAGGGAGCTGGGCATAGTTGTTATGGCGACGATTTATCGTTGCCATATTGCTGTGGCGTGATTTTGTTATTCGCCGTACGCCCATACGACGCCACCACGTGGGCGGTCTGTGGCGGGTGCCACAGGAGTGTGGCGCTGCTGTGGTGTTGTGTGGCGCCCTCCATACAGGAGGGAGAGGGGTAAAAAAAATACCTGTTCGGTTCTAGTGCATTGCCAAAACCCTAGCTGCATCTGTGTTTCTCTTCTCCAGCCGCTGCAACTTCTAGCCGTCGCATGTCTCTTCTTGCCGCTGCCGCCGTGAGCCCTTCGCGTCGAGGTGCGGGAGCCCCAGGAAGTCGTCGAGCCGACGTGCGGGCATGGCCGCACGATCTCCGGTGGGCGGCGACGGGGATTGGGCGGCGGTGGTGGGAGGCAACGGGGTTTGGGCAGCATTGGGTTGGTTGGAGCCTAGAAGAGGAAGAGAAGGAAAGAGGGAGAGAATGAAAGAGAAAAGGAAGGAAATAGAAGAGGAAGTCGGGAAGAGAAGGAAAGAGAAAAAGAAGGGAAGAGAAGAGGAAGAGAAGGAAAAATAAAAAGAAGGAAAGAGAAAAGGAAGGAAAGTCACTCTTTATAATTTGCTTTAAATGATTTTTAATAGATGAGGAATTCAAAACTTTTAGAGATAAGATAGTTTTATGTCTTTTATGCTATATTTGCATTGCTATTTTAATGTAATAAATCCTAGACTATGACTCTTGTGCTACATTAAGTCTCTTTTGTGCTATATTTGTATTGCTACCAACTTTACATTTACATGTCTTAGCGGTCCTAATGTATTTGATTGTTCACTACGCTGATGTGTCTATGGCGATGCCACGCCACACGCCATAAGCACTGTAAAGTTGTGAAGGTGGTAGGTCGCCACGCTTCGCCGTAACAACTATGGAGCTGGGTAATGGTATCACAGTGCCACCCGTAGCACGTACTGTTGTCCATAATCTTACATTAGTCCCTGTAATTTAGAAATTTGCTGAAGAACGGGTATGCAATTGCAGCATCCTTAAAGGTTTATTGTCTAGTAGGATTAACCGAGTCATGTCTGTTCCAGATAGGCAAATTTATTTATGCTTGTTTTGCACTCCCAGTTTATTTGTAGAGATAGTTTTGAATAAATAATCCAGCTTATTCATGCTGTTGCTTTCCTATCTGACATAGGCGCATCTATTTCTACATTTAAAATGCCTTTTTTTCTGTGAAAGTGCAGCTTTGAGAGTTCTCCCAGGCATGATTCGTACATGCGAAGGTTTGAGGCGGAGCTTGCTCAACAATGTGAGAAATTGGTGAGTTAGCTGTTCCAGACGTGCTCTTGCAAATGTATATAACTAGAGTATTTAATTTCCTTATTCTATCGCAGGTCGTGGATTTGGATAGAAAAATAAGGCGTGGTCGAGAAAGGTTGGCTCAAGATATTGCTGTTCCACCTCCTATCCTCGAAAAAACGTCTGAGCAGCTTTCAATTATAGAAGAAAAAGTCAAGAAGCTGTTGGTGCAAATTGAGGAGCTTGGTGAAGCTGGTAAAGTGGCTGAAGCTGAGGCACTTATGAGGAAGGTACTGCCATAAAAGGTCCATTTTTACCATGTACTTTTGTCAAATGCTTCTCCACTAATTGGTAGGTTTGTCTCTTTATTTCTGGACTGCAGGTTGAACTTCTAAATGCTGAGAAGACAGCTGTAACAAACCAAGCAGATAATAAAGTGGCCATGCTTCCACAAGAGAAGAAGATGGAGCTTTGTGAAATTTGTGGGTCATTCTTAGTTGCAGATGATGTCCTTGAGAGGACACAATCCCATGTGACTGGGAAACAACATATTGGTTATGGTTTGGTCAGAGATTTTCTTGCTGAACACAAGGTGAAGTATCATTTCAATAGAAATAGTAATATTTATACATTTACTAATTGGAGGTTTCTCTACAACCCCCATGTTAAAGCATAAGAGGACAAAAAGCTAGAAATCTCCATGTTAATAGGGACACCAACAAAAGAGTTAGAAATTCCCACATTAATTTGGAAAAGGAAAAAAATCTCTACCTGTTCATAGCTTATAACCACCCATCATCGTCCTACCAATCTCTTATGTAATCAGCTGGAGAGAGTTTGTTCAAATGTCAAAACACTACTAGCTTATGATGGTTTCTCAAGTATATACATTATGCATATATGTAAGACTGTAAGTATATACATTATACAGATATGGTAGGAATCATATGGGAACCAGAAAATTTGTAAGCCATATGAGTCAACAGGCCAAAGCTTAATGCCAATCAACTGACCAAACAAAACAGAAATATAAATCATGGAAATAAATTGTGCTTCCAACTAAAAAACAGACTATACTCCTGTTCAAGAATGTATGGCGTTTTACAAATGAGTACAGTGTCCAAACATTAAACTTGGACTGCTATTTTTCGTATGAAAACTATGAATAGGCTCATGAAAAATTTAATGATATTGATTTTATATTATTAATATGTTAGTACAAGGCATATGTTTTCAATCAGACATTCCTAAAAGATATGATCATGTGTATTTATGAGATATAATTATAACAATCTTTTAGGTAAAAATATAATTTTTCTGAGGTGACATTTCACAATGTTTAGCTTTCAAATAAATCAAGATAGTTTCAATATTCTCGCAATTTCACTTTTTGAGATTTTGTAATGAGCCCAATTGAGATAAGAGAACCATTAGGTCTACTTGATGTGTCCCTGGACCCAAGTGGTTAGGTCTACTTGATGTGTCTCTGGACCCAAGTGATGTGACGATGCTAAGAAGGCAGCTGCACGACAAGGGCAGGGGAGAAGACGGAGAGACTAAAGACTTGTTTATTTCTTGCTTAAGAAATGTTGGTACAACCTGTCCTTGTATAGATGGGATTACTTGACCCTTAAAAAACTTATCTATTATGGAAATATATTTAAGAAATCAGTCTTATATAAACTATAATCTAAATAAACTTTGTAAATAATAACCACAGGTAATATCCATATGCACACTAATCCCAGCAATGGAGATGTTGACAGTTGACTACTGCTTCTATATGGGGCCTAATGGGCTGCACATGAGAATTTAAACACAATAAAATTTACAAAATCACTAGCCCATGGAGGTTCATGGGTCGATGACCAGTGTTGTTTCTAATTTGTTAATGTACTTATAGTTGCCTTCTGCTTTTCAGGCTGCAAAAGAGAAGGCAAGAGAGGAAGAGAGAATTGCTAGGGAGAAGAAAGCTGAAGAGCGTAGGAAACAGAGGGAAAAAGAGTATGATATTGGAGGGAGGGATAGTGGTACTAAAAGAGAGAAGTCTGGGGAGCATGACTATGACCGTGATCGTTACTATGACCGTAACCGTGGAAAAGAAAGGCCACATAGAGGATCAGAACATAGAGGCAATTCCTACAGAAATGGCAGGGATTCTGAAAGAGATAGGCACAGATATAGGAGTGATGATTTGAGAAAGGACAGGGGGAGAATGAGGAGCAGGTCACGTTCTCCAAGCAGGCATGGTTATGGAAGATCAAGAAGTCCAGATCAATGAACATGTAGATAATTTTATTCTGAGTTAACTCATGAGGTAGACCATCATGTCCCTTTTGCTACTTAATTGTTGTACAAATGAGTTTTGCAAAGTGTCGCGCTGGTTGAATATCTGCTCTGCTGTAACAGCTCTGTTGGAACCCTAGAAGTCTAACTTTTAGAGGGAAAAATACCAGGTAGGTATTGTTTGCCTTTCTAATATTTTGTGTTATCTATATTACATATGCATGCTCATGCCTTATTTCAACAGTTGAAACTGAAAATTAGTCTAATAAAGCTGAAAGCTAGTACAACAACGCTAGTATTGGACTGCAACTCTGGATGCAGACACTCAGCCTTAACAGGTAACTGTGATCATTAGTGTGTTATGTTATACAAGCTGCATGTTTCTATCTTCCATTTTCTCTTTTATAAAAATTACACGAGGCCATTTTTGTCCTTGTTATATTTAGTTGCTTTCATGCTTTGTTCGATTTTGACCTAATATCCAAGTTATTCGCCAGACGTCAGTCAATTTCTCACAAAATTTATGCAACATGGGAAGTTTAAAACTGCAAGAATTAGGAACCAATGTCTAGAACAACCCAGATTCAATGTTAATGCACAGTTGCTTGGCTTCAGTTGCCTATAGACCAATCCATATTCCCACTTGGATATTATAAACATAGAGGGCTGGGCACTTCTTAATAGTCTTCTGTAGTCTGGACCCTGTTTGGTTTTATAGTTAATTTCGTATATGTAGTTCATCTGTTTACTTTACTTATATGACTATATGTTAGTGAGAATGAGTGACATTGTAGAACTTGGAACAAGGGACTTTCCTTGGTTTTAAGTATGTACAATAGCAATGGTGATTTGTTCAGGAAAGCTGAGCAGTTCTGGATTCGATATGTTGAAATCATAGATGACCAACTGCATGGATATTTACAATCTCAAATCCTCAATGCTAACCTCTCCTCAACCTTTGAGAATAATTGTATGTGAAGAGAACATAAGTCCACATAATTTGTTTTGACACATGAAATAAAAGAGCAATCCCGTATGCATCGTGACGAATTCTCAATGCTATGTTCTCCATGTTATACACGAATCCAGCGAGTATAGGGTCCACTCATGCAGCGTGTTAATATAATGAGTGTATCCTTAATTTGATCTAGGTACTAATAATTGCCGATTTTTTGTCTTCAAACCTTCTTAAGCTAGTTTGGCAGCTCCAAGATCTCCGCCCATTTCATATGGATGGGTGATCAGAAAATTTTTGGCTCATCCATGTGAAATGAGCCGGGATCTCAGTCAACCATACCATCTTAAAGAAACTATCTATTGTAGAAGAAAAGCGAGCTGTATCAACAACCTGGTCTGTTATATTATTAGGTTTTTATTTTTATCACCAGATATAAAATATATATCTTTAAGGAAATCACCAGATATAAAATATATATCTTTGAGTTTCCTGAGAGTTGCTACTTCACTATTTGAATAGAATGAATAAGCCACGGTTTTCGGTGGAGGACCATAAAAGAATCGAAAAGATGTCTTCTATGCACAACATTGATACATGACGGCACACCAAGCACAACATAACTGAAAAGTCGTCGTGAGTGAGTTGTGATCACAATCTTGACGAGTGATTGGACAAACTACTATATAAAAATTATAAAATGACTAGACGGCTGAGTACTGAACACTATCTCAGTAAGAAAAAGGACTCGATTAGGCAAACACCATTGGAAAAAAATAATGTGATTATATCGGATGAACAAAATTACTCTCATCGTTCACAAACACTTATTGGTTTTGACCATTTTACTTTGCAAGGTAGCTTACGTTTCCCGAAAAATTATTTCCCATTATACCTCTCTATCCTATGGCACGTATTTTAAATAGAGTAAGCAATATAAAACTCTATAATACCTTAATTAAAAAATATTTAAAACATGTTGTACTAATTAAAAAAGACATGTACTGACCCTAATATTTTCTATCGGTTGTGGCGGTTCTTAAATTATTATAAAGTTTAAAATATCTATTTGCTAGCAACTTATGCTAAAACAGTAGGGATTATAAGGCATTTTCATTATAGTATTATATAAATAAATTGATTGCCTTGGTAATTATGTATTTATCAAAACTGCTAATTATTAGTCCAGCATGATAAGAATAGTTACTACTATGACCCCATGGCTTGGTCAGGTCTCCTACTCTCCAACACTCCGAGATCAATGAAAACTCGGTTACCGAGTTGATACGACTTGATAATTAAGGCTTTTGAGTTAACCGATCCAACCAATAATAATTGACTGATTACTATAATAATCAGACCTGTGATCACTGCTAGTAACTAACCATGACTGTTTGCTAGCCTAGGCCCTAGCTTGCCTAGCCGAGCCAACATGAAACGGTCTACTAGGGATGTCAATCGGCTCCGATCTCTGTTCTCCGATAGAGAATTCCTCTATTAGGACGAGAATGGCCCAATTTTTTTTCTCTGTATGGGTTTAATAGAGGAAAAGTCCTCCCAACGGATAGTGGGGATGTTTCTTTATCTCCGTCCACGTTTCCTCGTGAGGTTTCGAATATGTGAAATTTCACTTAATTGATTTACTTAAACTTAGATCTCAACCTACTAAACTGGTTAGCTCAATCATTTTAATCTATCTAAACCTGTTTTTTTATTTTGATGCAGAGACATGATCTCATCGGATATCATTGCATATGTGAGTACGATTTACAAAGATGGAAGAAATTTTTTCCCACAAACAAAAACAGAGATAGAGACAAGAACAAGAACAAGAATAATTTTTTTTCCTCCAATCATATACGGGATGGTTACCCATCTAGGATTTGTTTGGTTGTTTGGATGGAGCTAGATGGGATTATCTCATCCATGTTTGAGTACCGTTTGGTTCACGGGCAGGTTAGATAGAATCATCTAGTCTAATAGAATATTCACTCTAGATATTAAAGAGGTTTATTCCAATTTTTTTTTCTGGATGAACTCATCCATCTTCTCTTGTAAAAAGATCTCATCCTATATATACTTATGTACTTTTAACTAAATAAAAAATTAAATCATCCTATTCTATCTTATTTAACTAAACAAAAAACTAAATTATCTCATTCAACTAAAAACTACACGAGATCATCCTATCCACCGTGCTCCTTCGAGCAAACACCTCCTTAATTTCCAAACTCCAGTCAACACCGGAAATACTTCCCCATCTCCATCCCCCCACTTACGCGGCGACACGTCACCGGATCATCATCACACCTGCCTCCCCACCGGCCTCCCGGGCCCATCCTACCTCGGCCCGCCTCGTCAGCCACTCGCAAGCACAGCACCGCTGCCATCCCATCCCGAGTCCTCCCCGCCGGCCTCGCTGTCACTGACAGGTGGGGCCATCCAACGTGGGTCCCACTGCTCAGTGGGTGACAGCGCCAGCTCGTGGAGGCCTCTTGTGTTCTTCCCTTTCCCCCCTCTCTCCCCTTCTGCTCTGCTTTCGGGTGTTCACTTGTTCGTGCGAGCGTGGACTCGCGCGCGGCGAGCGTATAAATCATCGCGGATCTTTGGAAAGGGGAGGGGGGAAGGGGATCCCCGGATTAGGAAAGGTTCTCGGCCGCGCCGCCTCGAATCGGACCCCGATTGCTTCTTCTGTTGCTCCCAGCACATCCGATTCGGCGGTCTCGGGGATTGATTGAGGTGTTCTGTTTGCTGGCGGAATTTGGTTTCTGATTGATTTGATTCGATTCGACCCGCCAGAGCTGCTGGTTCATGCGATATCTCGCGGACGACTCTGCTGTCCGCCGCTGCTGATTTCGTCGCCATTTCGATCCTTACGGCTGGGTCGTCTTTGGATGATTCCGATCGATCCAGGGCCAAGACCGCCGATATTTCGTCACATCAAGGTGCGGATTTTAGCAGGAGGGTTCGCGGGGGCGGCGGCAGTGGATCCATGACGGGGGAGAAGGCGCCGCGCGCTTTCTCGATGGAGGAGCTGCCGGGGCACCTCATCGGGGAGGTCCTGACCTCCGGCCGGCTAGCCGCGGGGGACCTCGCGCGGCTCGAGGCCACCTGCCGCGCGCTCCGCCCGCTGGCCGAGCACGCGGCGTCCAGGCTGTGCGCCGCGAGGGCGGCGTTCGCGGCCATGGGCTCCGCCGCGCGCGGGGAGCTCCTGGAGAGGTGCGGCGGCAGCTGGAAGAAGGTGCTCAGGTTCCTGCAGTCCGTCGAGCAGTCCTCTGGCACCGTCCAGACCTCCTCCGGCAACGTGAGGATCCTCCCTTCACCAGGAGATAATGAAAATGCAACCGCAATTGACTTTGTGTGGTGAACACAACTAACCTAGTACAAATGATTGGACATGCCTCACACTTATGCCCATTTTAGGGATCAATATTTTATCATGCATGCTTCATAGAATTCGGAAACTTTTGCGTACGAAACAAATATCCACATTTGGCTTGAGTAGGGATAGTAAAATATCTTAGCACCAAGTCCAGACATGTTTTCTAGGCCATTATAAACTAATTTTGCTTGTTCTAGAACTAAAAGAGAGTGACTAGCTAAGAGAAAACTGCGTATATGCACTCTGATGTCATGCACGGTTAGGATTGATGAGATTACCCATGGACATGCTTCTGAATGAGAGTACTTTTGTCTTTGGAAAATTTTTACTATAAATGTTCCTACATTGCGTTTTTCTTTTCTTTTACTGTACATTGTGCATGACTGAATGAGAATATGTTGATGATACCTATCTCCAAAATGCATCACCTTAGTTTTTTTACATTGTGATTAGTTCAATCCGCAATTTTAATAATGCATGGTGCATAATGATTTGGGTTCCTAGGGCATCAGGTTGCTGTGGTGGTTGCATATTTTTATTTTGGATTTGCTGTTTTTTCCTAGACATTACAAATCCTCTGCTCTGCAAGTTTGAAAGTATGTTCTATGTTGGACTTGTTAGTTGTTATTTATTGTCATTTTGCTATGCTCTCCAATATGTAGACCAAATGATCAACAAAAGTTGTTTTGGTACATTTGGAAATGGTCTCCCTCATGAACAGTTATATTTAGGATGAAATTGGAAAATTAATTTTTTTCTTGGTATTAGACGTCATTTCCAAACTGGTTTCTTATATATGTGAGCGTGCTGTATATTTCCAGATGCAAGTAGCGACAGGGAGATATCACACACTTTTGGTCCATGACTCTTCTGTCTATTCTTGTGGATCCAGCTTATGTGGTGTGCTAGGTCATGGTCCAGATACAACCCAGTGTGCAGCATTCAGCCGGGTTCCCTTTCCGTCACTTTCTTGTGTTGTCAACATCTCTGCCTCTCACAACCATGCAGCTTTTGTTATGGAGTCAGGAGAAGTAATTAATGCTCTTCTTAAATATCGTGCTTTGCTAATTTCGATGCAATAATTCTATTATTTCGAGCCTTGATATTCAAAGGAATTTGTTCAAAACTTCAAATAGGTGTTCACTTGTGGAGATAATTCATCGTTATGCTGTGGTCATGGTGAGGTGGGGCGAACTATCTTTCGACCAACCCAAATAGAAGCCCTAAAAGGGATTTCTTGCAAACAGGTGGGCCAAATCATCTTTATTATCCTTTTATGCTCCATGCCTCCTACTGCACCATATTGGCTGCAAAAGAATGGAATAAATGCCCCTTGAGTTATTATGTGCCATTTGTTTGGTAAAAAGAACAATGCTCTAATTATTTAATTCAATGGGCAGACTGTTCTAGTTTTGTATTAACTGACAATGAGACTGTTGTATTACTATTAGTTGTTTCGGATGTCTGCTCTAGTCAAGTTTGCAAGATTATACAATGAACTATCATTCTCTTCCTCTTTTTTCTAAATGCTGTCTCTCCTTTTCTTTGCAGGTTGCTACTGGTCTAAGTTTTACTGTCATTCTTACAATGGATGGGCAAGTGTATACATGTGGAAGTAATACACATGGTCAGCTGGGTCATGGTGACACTATAGACAGGGCTACTCCAAAGATTGTTGAGTTATTCGAAGGTCTCGCTCCAGTGGTGCAGGTTGCCGCCGGTGTCAGCTATACATATGCTGTAACGGATGACGGAACAGTTTATTCCTTTGGCTCTTGTACTAACTTCTGCCTTGGACACGGGGATCAGCACGATGAACTTCGCCCACGTGCTATCCAATCTTTTAAGAGGAGGAATATTCATGTAGTTCGTGTTTCTGCTGGGGATGAGCATGCTGTAGCTCTTGATGCAATGGGTCATGTGAGTATATACTATTTGAAGAACTATCTGTCTTATTCTGTGACTGTTAGTTGCTCTCCTGACAGAAGTGAAAGTCTGAAATTTGCAGGTTTATACATGGGGCAGAGGTTACTGTGGAGCATTAGGTCATGGTGATGAGAATGACAAAACTAGCCCAGAATTGATCAGCAGTCTGAAGAGCCAAGTTGCTGTGCAGGTCTGTTGCATATGTTTACACCATTTTCCTGCTGGCTTCATTAGGCACAGAGAATAAACCCAGTTTAATTGTTTAAATTATGAGCATTCATTGTGTAGATTAGTCTGAGTTAATTTACTGCACGATAGCAAGATAAAAAGCATTGCTATGCTTTTCCTATTCCTATTTGAAAGAAAAGTTATGCACAGTTTTAAACTGAAGTGAGATATGGCTTTCTTGTTCTAATTGCAATGCCCTTGTCATATTTGTAAAAGAAGAATTAGCAGTTCCATTTATAAAGGCTTAATCATCTTTGTCAATATGGACAGGTGTGCGCAAGGAAGAGAAAGACCTTTGTTCTCACTGATGAAGGCTCAGTTTTTGCATTTGGATGGATGGGCTTTGGGAGTTTAGGGTTTCCTGACAGAGGAACATCTGACAAAGTAATGTGGCCTCGTGTTCTCGACAGTCTATGTGATCACTATGTCTCCCAAATTAGCACTGGCCTGTACCACACTGTTGCAGTGACAAATAGAGGCATTGTATTTGGGTTTGGGGACAATGAGCGAGCACAACTTGGGCAGGAGTACATTCGTGGGTGCTTAAAACCTACTGAGATAATGTTCCAGAAGAGTATGGAAGATATTGTAATTGCGGCACCCAGCGGGTAAAATTCCACTTCAAGGTTACCATTTTAGTCACAATAATATGCATACTGTTTTCATCTCAGATTTCTCCTCTGCTTGTGGGTATATGGTAAATGAGATAAGAGCAAAGCTGGAGACAGTGTTGTAGCTAAGGGAGCATATAGTGTAGTAATTTGGTGGTGTATTAAATAATTTAACTCTCTATTTTCTCATGTATAAAATTATTGGTGTGTTTAGAGTGGCCATTATTTCTCTCACTTTGCCCAGTTAGTTCAATCAACTGTTGAACGCTTGGCGTCTTCTACAATAGACTGTTTATGGTGGCTTAACGTCCCTGTTTTCTCTGTGCCTTGAATATTGTGAAGCACTTGCCATACTTTACATACATCATTGGCATCATGTACTATGCTGGAGAACAGTGAGTTTCCCTCACGATATCCTTGAACATAATTTACTTGTGTGGAGTAACATATTTTCATTGTCAACCATGATATGCACTTTAAAAAACGTATGCCTATCCTTTTTGTCATTCATGCATTGGTGTAATTGATTGGTACTCATGTGTGTGTTAGAAAAATCGTTATCAATAACTACTAATTGGCTGGTTAGTAGAGATGGATATGAATATCAAAATATTTGAATTATCTATATTCAATAAATTGTAAATGTGGTTACTTATATTAACATTCGAATTAAATGTGGACGATAAATTAAAACATCCAAATTTATTTAGCAAATATGGATATAGAAATAAATACCAGGATTTATGTTGGATCCGGATATAAAAACGGATACGGATGTATCCATTTTAGGTTTTTACACATGTCAAACTGTTAGGGACTCATGATAACATGGCATCACTGCGTTAATATGTGTGATTCATTTAATCTTTTGTGTAATTATTAAACCTTTAAGTTAGTGGAGGGTTTCTAGCAGTACAAGTAGTAAGATAATCAAATCGTTGTTTCTTTTTTACTTGCTAACAATTGTTTTGAATGTGAATAAATTCTTGAAGTGGTTGAGAAAATGGTTTTGTTTATACACTTCATGGTCATGCAAACAGTAGTAAACAGTAGTGCATCAACTATGTATATGTATAGTTTGAGCATTTGATATTGTACATTGTTGTTTCAAATGTATGTTGTTGAATATAGAATGGAAAAAACAACTGCCACACATGTTTCTGTTATATGGCTCAAGCAAAAATATTTGGTTAATTAATTTATTATGATCAATTCATAAAATTTTTATTGATTATTTTTGTGCCGTATTTATAAAATTTTAGTTGATTGATTAAATATGATTAATTCTACCTAAAATTTAGACAGATTTTAGACTTATCAGTGTTTAGATATTCATTTCAAGTTGAACTTAATAATTATCTAGATGCGTATTTGAATTTGAACTATCTGTTTTATATTTATATTCAAGAATATATGTATTCGTACTTAAATTCAAAATAAAATATGATAAATAATACTATTCAGATTTGATTATATGCATATCTGATCCGAATACATCCTTACTGGTTAGGGATTAGAGATTTATTATGGTTAGGGATTAGAGATTAATCGAAGAAATCGAAAATCGGTCAAGAATTAATCGATTGTTCTTAACATGCTGCCTCAATTCTATCAGTACTTCATATAAGTAACTATTAGAGGACAACAGAACGGAAAGATCTGGGGACAGGTAACATCAAGCAAGGCAGATGAAGATATCAACAGGTAATACCGCACATCGTGATACTAGGATACGTGTATTCCATGTTCAGAATCCAATCCAATAATCTGAATAGTGTACAGCCCAACCGAGTAATCTCATACAAAACCTAATGTAGTAGTAAACCCAACCAATTACACCGTAACTAAGGTAAATGTTAACAAGAACACTGCACTCCACGACCACATGTTCCACGAACACTGCACTGCACGACCACATGTTCCACCTGAAACAAACTCAAGGACCGGATCATCCTTCAGCAAGCTCCTTTTAACTGTAAGGGCCCATGCCAATGCTGGAGCCAGCTCCCCCAGCAGCATCACGGGACTTGGAGTAGCTAATGTAGTAGAACTCGCTGAGGATGGCGGTGAAGAAGGTGAACGCGGCACCGGCGGCAAACACACCCTTGCGCACAGTCTCACAAGACAGCGGCTCACCGCCGAAGACGCCCCTGTACCGGGTGTGGTACGCATTCCGGATGGATCCTGCCAGCAAGCATGACTCGGCAATGAGGAAGGTCACCCTGCCAATGAACAGCAAGCAAGGTATTGAGTATTGACAATATATTTTATGGAAATTGCATTTAAAATGACTTGGTTGACATATGCTCAATTTGTCCACATTACAGGTTCTGACAATAGTAATCAAACTCAAATATATGTGGAAATGAGAAGGGAACTAAACCATTTGCCCCTAGTGTGGTTTGTTCAATCAAATACCAAGAAACACATGGACAAACGGTTAGAACATAATGCACTGGCAAAAGGAACACAACAAAAACTGTTCGATGGTTGCACACCAGAATATTTATAGACTGTAGGACCTGAAAAATCTTTTCATATTAGAAACCTAAAAAACAATGGAGAATGAGGTTCAAGTTTCTGTATTTGCAGTGAAGGACACAACAAGAAGCACTTGCAAAGAGCGATATGAAAAAACAATTGAATTTGATGAAATTTAACTGCACAAACTATGGCAGCTATACACTGCCTGGAGGCTTGACTAGCCAAGGACACCAAGAAAGCAAGGGTTAATTGATGTTGACTTCAAAACTGCTTAGGATATCCTGATTGTTGATTTCAAGACCATATAAATAATTCAATCACACTATCCAAAGAGCTGAAGTAATTCAACAATCCATTAAAAGAAATAATACAGGTTAATTAATTTGTAAAAGGATAATCTTAAGTGCATGGCTACTATAAGTACTACTCCCTCCGTCACACAAAGCTTAGTGTAGTGAGCTGTGCCAGGCTATGTAACATGCTGTCATTACTTTATTCAAGTCAATGCACTAGTTAATGGCACAGGTACACCTCTGGGACGAGACAAAATGGTTGTTGTCAACATCTCCATAATATTACATTAATAATTCAAAATTATTTAGTGCAGCAGATGCAGGAGTACTCGTTTAGACATTAAATCTTTTAAAGCAAAATGTGGCAAGAACTTTGCAGTGCAATCACATTTGGAGCAGTTGGAGATATGCAGCCACTCATGTAGAAGTCCAGCAGATGTACCACTTGTTCAAGTCAACTAGTGCTACATTGAAAAGACAAGATTCTCGAATAGGAGGTAGCTTAGAATCCCAGAAGTCTTTCAATTGTACACAGGGCTTCAGTGAGACTTATGAAATGCACATGCATATCAAAGACAAAAGTGAACAAGTATGGATTCATTTTTTAGTTTTGACTGTTGAGCCTGTGACAATGCAACTGCCGTAAAGTGAAAGCCACCTTCTGTGTGAGCTGATAAAACCAAGACACTAATTTCCTTATGAATGGACAACCTAGTCACCACTTTGAGTATGCCACAATTCAATTCGACCGAATGAGGCAGCAACCGTGTGCTTAAACTTAATTTTGGTAAGCAGAAATGAGATGGTTCACCTAACAGATCTAAAGGAAGCACATTTCTGCGTCTCAACAACAGCACCCTGAACTGACGCTCAGTGTACCACCTACCACGTAGTTAGGTAGCAAATGAGCAGAGCAGCTAAAAAGCTGTTCCCCTCAAGCAAAGTGGTTATCAGCTGTAAATTAATTAATTAATAAGCGAATCCAGAATAAATAAATCATCCCACGATAGGCCTTTCGATTCTCACATCACGATGGGCACACTCAAAGAGCAGCATCTGTTGCACAGGATCTGCTCAAACCACAAGATCCAGCAGCAACCGGATCTGAGCTGAGCTGAGGCTGTGCACCATAAGCTCAAACTACAGCGATAGATCTAGCTAGAAATCACTGCTACGATTAAACCAATGGTGACTCGGGTCAAGAAGACAAGGAACGCAGAGGCTGGGGGTAGAAGGAACAGCCCGAGATCTGAAATGGGATGAGCAGGAAGAGGTGCGAAACAAAAAGGGCAATGCATTTGTCGGATGATATGGTGAAGCATCGAACTATACACGTGGGTGGTAGGGTTGGTAGCAACAGATTGTTACCATGCGAAGAGGAAGAGGAGGAGCGCGCAGGCGCGGGAGCCACCGGGCTTGAGTCCCCTGCCGCAGCAGAAGCACTTGCTGGCGAGCATGACGACGACCTGGGCGGCGGCGAGGAGGATGAGCGCGCCGACACCGTAGCCTGTGGAGACGTCGGAATCGTAGACGCAGTAGTCGTACTCCTTGGCCATGTCGGCCGTCACGGTGGCCTGCAAGAGACGGGACATCACATCAGTAAGCACCCGCGTCAGCAGATGGCCCGGCGGAGGAGAGGAGACGACAGGTGAGGGGGAGGGGGGAGTTGCCTTGCTGCGGCGCTGCTCGGCGGCGACGGCGAGGCCGAAGGCGAGGAGGTCGAGGAGGAGCACGGATACGAGCACGATGATGGACGCCATTGCTGCCGGTGAGGCGAGGCGAGGTAGGTGGCCAGGTGGGTATCGTTAACGTGGTTGGCGGTTCTCACGCTCGTCCTCCTCCTCCTCCGCCTCGTGGCGACTTAAAAGGGGAGGGGAGGGGAGGCGCGGCGGCTGCTGCGTGTCGGTGGTGGCGGGCGGATGGAGTGAGGAGCCGGCTGGTGAAGGCGGTGGCGGTAGCACATCACTTTACAGATCTGGTGGTGCGGGAGACGGCGGAAGTGGACGGGCCAACTGACGGGGCCCGCCTGTCAGATATTTCTTTATTATTTCCCCCGATTTTAGTTGGTGGCTGTGTCGTTCATGGTGACTGTAACTGACTTATAAGCGCAACAATGATATATTGTAAAAATAAAGAAATAAGTTTAGCTATCATAAATACCGTAGAGCTACTTACAGTAAAGAAATATGTTCAATAACCTATATTACTGTGGACTACACATATAAAATAAAAAAATAATTTATCTCTTCTCTTTTTCTTCTCTCATTTATGTTTTTTCCCGTTTTATTTACTTGTAGGTCCCATCTATTTGGTTCAATGTACATTTATAACTGTATAGATTTTAAGAACTAATTATTTTTAATCCATTCATATAGACAAACTAGTCTAAATACATTGTGGTTGCTCTAAGCTTTGATATTACTAGGTTCACGTGTCAGTAACACTGTCACGGTAGAAGCGATGGTAAATGATTCACTATTAGCATTATCTTGACAAAGTAGTAATCAGATTAGAAGATTGTACTTCATGTGTTCCATAATATTTTTAATCTGAGATCAAATATAATATTTTATAGTATAACGAATCTGGATAATACTGTAAAATATTAAATTCAGTCCTACATTACAATATTAATAAAAAATATTATCGTAAAACAGTACATAAGGAATGTTTAGGTAATAAAATATCTTGATTTATATGACAGTTTGAAAGCAGAAATAAATTTTTTTGACAGAGTTGAAGATTAGAAAAATAAAATCTTCTGGGTACCGAGAGAGTATAATGATACAGTATTTATTGGAAAGTGGTAAAAAAGAAAATACCACATTGTATAAGAGAAATTTTCTTTTCCTGAGCAGCAATGAATTTTGCGGGTGTCATTACGCGTGTCAGCGGAAATGCGGAATACATAGTTACATACCTTTTTTTTTTCTTCGATTACCTGCGTCCAAATCACGTGCGTGTCACGCCTGGTTTAGGTTAGGCCATTTCCGGCACGCGCGCACACGCACGCACCGCACGCGCCACCGCGGCGCGCGCGTCGGGTGGTGCCTGCGACGCGGTAGGGGTTGGCCGGGCTCATCACGGCGCGTCGCGACAGCCGACAGATCAGCAGCACTAACCTGGCCTGCCTAGCAGGCAGCAGCTAGTGGCGTGCCACGCTCGTGAGCTTGGCGACCCACAGCGATCGATCCGCACGCGGCGAGGCCTCGGGTAGGGGCGATTAGGGTTAAGACGGGTCGGGAAGAACTGCTGCTGGAACATTGGATCGGCAGGGTAGGCTTACCTAGCGTTTGATTGATTGGATGATTCTAGATAAATCATCATATTCGACGTTTAAGATGAATGGATAACAAATGTTTGGTTAATGAGTGAGTTGGTTAAATAGACTCATCCATCTTTTTGCGTCCCACTCTCTCTGCTGGCCCATGCCACCGCTGGCACTCTTCACCTAACCAAAAAATCATCTCATTTAACAAAAACTAGATCATTGCAGGTTATTTATCTTTGCTTTTCAACCAAACATTACATTAAAAATGACGACAGACTAGAGATTATTAGCTTCCAATCTAGGCCTAACACTGTATGGTTAAGCTCATGGCCTTAGAGCCCTCTAAAGGGACCATAAATAGTAAATATTTCATTTATTAGATACTGTTATAAGTTTTCTGACATTTTTATATGCCATGTCTTCATGTATTGATCTTGATGATGTGTTACGAGGAAAAAACTTAGCTTGATCTTAATCATAAGCTAGTCAGTGACAAAGACATTGAGGGATTGAACATTAGTTGCGTGATTGAATCTAGACACAGATGTTGATTGTGAACTCAGATATGAGATGTTATAAGATGTTATACCTGGTATCATACTAGGTGAGATCTAAGATACATCTTGTCGTTTATTGAGGAACAAAACATGTGTATATAAGATTAATATATTCTATGTATACTAGCCGTATTGTTGTTCTCTATGGTAATTGGTATATCCATAATACAATAGCTTAATATTTCAGTAAGAGATCAAAAGAGAATTTGTATAGTCAATTTTTGCAAGAGAGGGACATGGCATTCATATGTTACCCACCAATTAATTGTGTGTAATAATACAAATGATTAAATAGTAGGCTTATAAGTTATAAAACATAATTGTAGGTTTAGAAGTAAGAAATTTTCTAAATTATCAGGAAGAAAGGTGATCTTATGAAAACCATGTTTTGCAATTGATTTGTCAAATGTACCTTATTGATCCTTACACTTACGAAATTCTTTATTAAGCACTTGAGATCGAATCTTATCATTACCATGATAAAATATTTCAACACAATCGAACAAACCATCCATGATAGAAGATCCAAAAAATAGATGGTTCACAACATGAATAATATAGATTCAAGAGATGTGCCATTAAATATAATGGACAATCAAGTCTACCTTCCATCTTTTTGTCGATATGTTGAAATATTGGCTTGTAGTTTACCTCTAGATTATTTGTAGCTACCATGATTTGTTTCTTTGCATCTAGAATTTCTCCACGGACAAAGACCAAGGCCATCTCCATCAACTATGTGAAAAACTTGAACCAATGAATCAAACACCTACATAAGATTGAGAGAATCAAGTTATCAACCTTGTCAATACCAAATCTATAGTGGACTAGTAGCGGACAACAAAGGATACCTTCAAACATTGAGAAACATCATTCCAAAAATGCTCTAGTAAATAGTATAGTTGTGGCCGTCTTTCCTTTGTTTTTTTAGTACATTGCTCCCATTTAGCACTAAGGGTCATACCTCTTAGCTCAGACTTTTTCTCTATCAAATTTTGCAAAGTTAGAAAGGACAGAGCAAATCTTGTCACACCTTGCTTCGTCATGGGCTATTTTCGTGTCAAGTGGATCATTTTTATGTCGAATGGACTCAAACACAATCTGTTAGCTGAGCCATGCTAGGCTGGCCCATCGTATTGACCACCCTAGCACAGGCACGATCCGTGCATGGACTGGGCCAACATGACCCATGCACCCATTTCTTGATCTATGCCAGATCACCGTGTCATTGACCAATCTAAGTCCAAGCAATATAGGTCAGAAGAGTGCTAGTAAATAGGAGCTTGTCATTGAATGGAGTTGGAGGAGATTAAAAAAAGATGACAAGAAAGCGATGTTGGGTATGTGTGTGTGCATATATATATATATATATTTCTCATTGCATTGGGGTCGTCGTCTTGCTCCAGTAAGTAATTTTATATGTGTTCCTTGCGTCCCATAATATAATATAAGATATTTTAAAAAATTTAAGAAATCAAAACGAAAGAAAAACAACGACTCTTATTTAATGAGCTATATAAATGAAGCATAAAAGTAATTAAAAATAAGATAAAAATAAATAAAATAGTTAATACTAGCGGCACATCCTGCATTCCTGTCCTCGCCCCACTCGCGACCGCAGCCACCAGCTACCACCACCGCGTACGCGACGGCCGGAGCAGTACGCAACCAGCAAGCGAGGGCAGGAGAAGATGCCTCCGCCAGTGCCGCCGGAGGAGCGTCGGAAGCCGTCGCCGGAGGAGTCGCTGGAGTGGACGCAGCGGTTCTTCCGGGGCCTTGGCGTGGGCAAGCCCCTCCCGGCGTCTGCGGACCGCCCCGACGCCTACTCCGCGCTCGTCCGCGGGATCATCTCCTCCGCTGCCGTATCCGCCTCGCCGAACCCGCGCGTCACCTGCACCCTCGCCGTCTCCACTTCCGCCACCGTGAGCTCTTCCTCTCGTATCGCCCCTCCGCTAGACTTATCCTCTCGCGTCGCCTGACGCTGCTCGCTCTGACCGACGTGGTGGTACCGTACGTGCAGAACGCGTACAACACGCTCCACGGCGGCGCGGTGGCGGCCGTGGCGGAGGCTGTCGGGATGGCGTGCGCGCGCGCCGCAGCCGGGGACAAGGAGATGTTCCTCGGCGAGCTCAGCACCGCGTATCTCTCCGCCGCCCGCCTCAACGTGAGCACACACAGATTCCCCCGAACCATATTTTTTTCCTCTACGAAGAAAATTCTTGCACGGACTCGATGATTTCTAGCTGGGAATTGGGGACATATTGACTACGGCAAGTTATCTCTGATTGAATTGGATAATCTTGCAATAGATGAGCTTGATTTCTTCAGGGATGGGATCTGGAAACAACTAGCCCAGCATCTATGATTCTGGCTGGGATACTAATGCTAAACGTATATTAGGACTGCAAAAGGGTGGATCCAGTTGGAGAACAGGGGATTTCTAGGATGAACTAAATCATCCAAAAACCACTTCAACTATTTGGTAAACCTAGTATCTAGGTGATGCAGTATCATCAGGTATCCAGGTAAGGGGTCAAACATAAGAGAGTGGCTGGGTTTAGTGCTTTAAAGTCCAATACAAGCATATCAAATAGAGCAATAAACTTTAAGTCTAGTTACAACTGACAAGGATGACATCAGAACAAGTAGGGGGTTTAGCATGTGTATGTTATATAGTGTTTACTGTCATGGCATGATGATGAACCAATGCATTGGAATTAGAACGCTTGATTTTTTTTCTTTTTTGTGAAAAGAAGATGTTAGAAAGTTCTAAACAGATGCTGAATGACTTAACTGCAGTACCAAATAGATGGTGAAATGAACATCATTTCGATACATTCCTGATGACATGTGTTAGCTAGTCCTGCTTCCTTAAGGAAAAACTGGACTGATATTTTCATATAAGTTGCCAATGAATTTTGATGTTGCATGGGAAGCACCAGATTCCATAATTCAGTCCTTGTGGACAAGCTGGGTTGATATTTGCACACAAGCTGTCAATGAATTTCGATGTTACATAGGAAGCACCAGATTCCATAATTCAGTCCTACTGGATATGGCTGATTCATTTTTCCTTTGAAGTATAATGACTACCAACTAGGAATACACACAACTATTTGTAAAAAGTGGACACCAGGATTTGATCCCTGGTTGGTGAAATCATGCATCCACTGGCCACAACTCCACCCCCATACATGTGGTACTCCCCGATATTAAAGCTCATAACACCATATACCTTGTAGCAAAGTACAGATCATATACAAAATATACACTTTCGTTTTCGGAATCTTCCATCCTGTTAGAGCGCAAGTGTGCAGTCTCATTTCCTGATGTTACTTGTCTTTTGTTCATGCAGTCTCAAGTGGAAGTTGAGGCGCGAATACTCAGGAAAGGCAGATCTGTGGTGGTTACTACGGTTGAGTTTAGGCTCAAGGACACCAAGAAGCTCTGCTACACATCTCGAGCCACCTTCTATGTCATGCCAGTGGCGAGCCTCTGAATAATCCACCTATTACATGGACAGCGTTTCTGTTTACACGACAAAGAACTGTGTGGTGTACAATTCACCTGTAAAACATGTAATCTCTGCATCGACAGAATAAAGCAAATCCAGTAATTGCCAGTCCAATTCGCAGTCATCTCTCACCTTGCTTAGGATTATTCTATCCATCGAACACTTCGATTTGAGGGACAGGGAGAGGTACAACAATGCGAAAGATATCGCCCCGTTTACAGTTGTTGCAAAAAATTGCTCGAACGATAGTCATTAATCCGCCTTACGCATCTCTAACACTTGTTGATCATCGAACAAGAAATTGCAAAAGTTGCTTCAACAGTAGATAGCAAACGAGGGCACCAATCAGCAATCACCAATCGTGGAATATACAGCTGATCAACAAGCATCTACTGCAGCCCAAGGAGACATCATGTAGTAACAAAGATCCAATTCGACAACCATTTTTACTGACCAATGCCTTTGCAATTATTTTATTCAGCACAATGCAAATACTTCCTACACGTCCTAAAAGAGAATCTGTAACGCAACTGGCTTAATAAGGTAAAGGGAATGTACATCTGTATCTGAATCAAGAAACCGCTAAAACATTTCACTAGTGATGGAGTTAACGCCATCAACCATCTGTGCATCAACTATGCTTTGTAATTACAACTGCATGAACCATAACTAAACATCGCAGCTGGGGCATATCAATCCTTGAGCAGATTGTTTGTCTTGGGTGCCTAAACCTCTTCTGGCCCAAGGTTGCTCTTGATGACGTTGAACTTACATAATGGACATGTTGCATTAATATGAAGCCACTTGTCGATGCACGCACAGTGGAAATGATGATTGCAGGGGAGTTCCCGGAGTTCCGCACCATCTTCATATGGGCATAGGCAGATGCAGCACTCCTGCATTTGACAAATATAAAAAGGGTTAATAATTGATAAGATATACCCCTTAAAACTGTCTTTTTTTTTTGTTTTAGCAGCTTTGGCCATCCTTAAGAAATATTGACAGTCCTCTCCATTCTTCAAGTTGAATTTGTGATAGCCAAGGTCTTCAGGTTATTAGGTGACATATCAACATCAATATGCTGTGTCAGCTGTTGTCCACGATGTTACAGGTCAAAGTTCATTGTCATAGAGCCCAAGTTTAAACTGTTATAATTTTCCTCAGGTGAAAGGGAAAATAGATAACACTTTTGACAAAAATGGAATTAGGAAGTACTACAAGACACATAAACTATTCGCTCACACAGATATCACTCCAACAGCAATATGCTCGATTCCAAACTTCTTTTCTTTAAAGACTTTCAATCCCAAACAAGTTAGAGTAGGCTAGAATTGAAACATAAACTTAGGTTTCATCTCCATTTTGGTGGCTAGGTTTTCCATTAGCTCACCAAGCTTCTCACAATCTTTTAGGGGAAAAGGACCCTCTCTCCTTTACAGTAGCGAAGTTAGAGAAAAATAGAGGGTGCAAAATTGAGTGATATAAGCTGGCTTCCTTAACTGAACTGCTAATTGAGCTATGAGAGATACATTATATTGAGCTAAGAGTATGTATATATGGTCAAAATATGAGAGTAATAACTGAAAATCTTTTGAGTGGATGCATTTGCACCCACAGTGGTACTCCTTGATTAGGACCTGCTATGTTGAGACCTTTACTAGGGCTTGGGACCTGCTCAATTCCAAGCTATGTTTAATATTTTGGTAAAATACTGAAGTGATGTATAACAGTTGTACAGTTTGATATAGTACCATGTAAAGATCCAGAATTTTATTGTTGGTTACTTGGTTACATAGGCCTCCTCTTTGGGACAGCTTATTAGCAGTTTATGATTAAAGTAGAAGCGAATTATGTGCCAAATGGAAAAATTATAGCCAGCTTCTACTTTAATCATAATCAGTCACATAACTAATAATAAAAATCGATCATAATCCTGATTATTTTAAGCTGCCCCAAAGAGACCTATAGTCCAAATACCAACAGCAGCAAGGGACCATGTAATTTGTCCAAATATTTCTTCATGGAGTAAATATATCTGGTTTCAATTCCACAAACGAGTTTAGCTCATTAATTTGGGCAAACCTAAATGGCATTCCAAATATCACAATCTACCATATTACCATTTAAGTGACACAATCTCTGCCATTTGGGAAGGGACCTACTTCGCACAATTCCAACAATCCGACTGCGATAACTAACCTATCAAGCAAGAGTATCATATTCTGTTATATACATGGTTCATATTCTGTTCTGTTGATGCAGAACAGAAACTTCAATCTCTAAAGAAACAACCATGTTTAGCATCTGTAGTCTGTAACATGGTTGAAGCTAAACCAAGGTAATGAAAGATCCCATACAGGGCCCAATGGTACAGATTGTGAGCAAGGTGTGTTGCGAATGAAACTAAACCTCCAGATTATTTCTGCAAGTTCAAGATGTATCCCAACCAATAGATTGGAAAAGGAAGAAAATGGTTTCTAAAATTGACAATCTCCAAGATAATCTAAAACTTTTGTAAATTTAACCAAGATTTAAGCAACATTTAATATCTGGCAAAGCACATGCTAAATTGTGTATTGAATATGGTTAGTGAATTTGCGAACAAGTTAGGCATTAACCAATTGAAACTTTTTGCATGATAACACGATAAAGCTGGCAAGAAATGGTTCTGTACTCTTGGGAAAATTAATAAATGAAGAAATCTTAAAGCAGCACTCCTAGAGTCCTAGTGTTAGAGTATTGGATGGTTGCAGATTATACTGAAATCTTACAGCGTCCTCAGCAGATAGAAAGTGCTGAACAGGAGGATCAGTGCCACATTCAATCATTACTCCACCCACAGGTGCTGCGATTCCAGCTACCAGCCTGTCAGCATCATCCATCGTCCGGAATTTAAATTTGGATAGGTTATTGATGTCCTCTTCAGATGCTCCTTCCTGCTTAAAGACAACCAAATAGTCTCAGCACAATGGAAGTAAGATGATTATTTCTGGATGTATCACTGCACATAGTGTTTTGTTAGGTTTGAGTCAAGGAGGGAAGATAAATGATTTACTTCTTTCACACCTCATAAGAATAGTTCCAACATTTTGGAAATCACCTTTAGCATGAAAGATTCATAAATAATGTGCGATAACTAGCTGACATAGTGAGGAAAATAAACAAAGCTACCTTAAAAGAGTTCAGCACAGTGTTGATAACAGGTCATTGTATGCATCATATATTAACAATATCATTCCTAATTAATTCTTCCATTCAAAATTATTTACACTGCAGCAGAAGAAGTTATTCTTTCTTTCATGACATGGATGCATCGAAGAGATGCAGTGAACAAAGGACAAAAGTGGAGAACTGGAGATACTGTATGTGTACTGTGGTAATGCTTGTATTACTCAAACAGGATATTAGCAACTGTGTTTGGAAGAATTTATGGAGAAAATGCATCTAGAATACAAAGCACAGACCAGATCAAATAAAAATCTCATTACAATCATTTGAACAATATTTGTCCTAGTCAAGAATTGCTATACCTGATCAGTTACAGCATATAGGATAGCAATAATGCAAGGCAGGCAGCAACATACAGCAATACCAATCACACAAGCTAAGGCAACACAGAAGACTACAAAGAAAACATCAAATGCCAGAAAAACAACGGAGAGCCTGCAAAATAGAGTATGGATATAGCCATATTAGACAACAGGCACCAATGTTAACACATACTATTGACTATTGTTCACATGCCATAGCTATCAAGAGCATACCAGTAAAGTTGAGGAGCATCATGGGGCAAAGCTTGGCCACCTGCAGATACCCAGTAGAATCCAATGATCCACCATATTAAAGAAAACATCGTGTTTCCAGTCTCCAAGCGCTTCACAATACTGAGCAAATATATGCATAAAATAATAAGTGCAGCAATAAAAGCAATTAAGTTTAAGCATTTAAATAACTAACTCCAGTGCAGGATAAGGGGAAATAAGAAAATGACCGTGTTGAACATGACAAACAAATCATAACTCCCAGTGCAGGTTCAGGGGAAATAGGGAAATTACCACAGTGAACATGACAAACAAATCACAACAAAATCTACAGATGATAAAAGCAGATAATGATACCCTTTTATAATCTAATTACAGATCATTAGAATTTCCATAAACCATTTGCCTAGATAAAACATAGTTCCATGCAAAACAGGTTCAAAAACTACTCAAGCTACAACACTGATTTGAATTCCACTCAACCTGTTGTCTTCGATGGTAAAATAAATCAGGAAGAACAGGGCCAAGATCCATTAGCCCATAACTCTTCCATAGATTTCACTGCTCGCGGGCAATATTAAGAAAATCGAATTCCTTATCAACTTCACCATTCAATTTGCAGTTGTTCTAAAACTAATATATGTCTCCACCAATTCATTGTTTAGATGGCAAGATTGCAAGGCAATAGTCCCAACAGGCGCATTCAAAGATTCAGTTTTACAAATTAACAAACTAACAGAATATATTGCTCTTAAGGATGATGAGTTGATGACATTGACATTATGGGAGAATAATTGTCACATCGAAAAAATTTGTCATTAAGACTCCACAAATGATTTTCCGTTATGCCATATAAGTAGACATATTAGCATTTACCAAACTAGCATATATATATAAATCGTTAAACACATTAAATGGAGCCTACGTAGACTGAAAACATTGAGAATTGGAAAATGTTGTTGCCAGAGAAGGAAAGCACATGGTCACGAGGACTCAACACGCGCTATGCATTTGGAACATAGAAAGGAGTCTGTTTTGGCGTTGCTTAGAACGTTGCAGTATTTTCTGTTTCTTATATAAACTGTGAAAGCAAAGGTACAGATCATGGGCTAACAAACGCCCATTTTGCAGCCAAGATCCAGTCACACCATCCCACAACCTGCTCATCCCAGCTGCCACTACCAATGTTGTAAAAATCAGTTATCGGTAGCTGATCGGTTGACCGGGGATTAGGGATTAATCTGTTAATCAGGGATTAATTGAATTAATTGGTCGACTAATTAGTCGGTTGGCATAAAGTAGTTAAATAATGTATAAAAGTGTTAATACTAAACATACATGCAATTTTAGTCAGAGAAACATAAATAATATACACCCATTGGTTGTCTATCTCTACTGCCAACCTTTTCTCCCTTTTTTCTCACTCAACCTTTTCTCTTTTCTCTCAAATTGAGCAGTGTGCTGCTAGCATTGATCAGTGTGCTGCATTGAGCTGCACAGCAGTGTGAACAGACTACAGAGGGAAAACATGGCAGAAAGAACATGCAGCTGCAAACAAACAAAGGAAAGAATATGCGCTGCGGTGGGAGGGCGGCACGCATCTGCAGCACAGGCGGTAGCGGGAGGGCAGTGCCGGTGGTGGCGAGTGGGAGGATGGTGATGGCGGCGCGTGCGAGGACAGCGCCGGTGGCGGGGCGCGCAAGGGCGGCGGCGTGAGTGAGGACGGCACGGCGAAGACAGTCTGCGCGACAGCAGCGCGCTCGAAGGCATCCTGCACGACGGCGGTGTGATGCTGGTGAGGGAG
>KE373105.1:37996-53255 GCA_000418225.1 Zizania latifolia | reverse complement strand
GTCGCCGGATCTGGCCACGCGAGCGTCTCCTGTCGTCGGATCTAGCCACACGCGCGTCTCCTGTCGTCGGATCTGGCCGCCCGCCGCTTTCCCCTACACCACCAGGCCGCGTTTTTGGCTACTAGTAGCCTCAGCGCTGCCACGCTGTGCCGCCCAGACGCCGTGGTCAACCACCTAGCACCGCGGTTGACCGCCTAGACGCCTAGGCCGCCCAGCTCGCTGCCTGAAGGCAAATCGCCGTGTCAGGCCAATGCCCAGCACCTAATGGACGCCTAGGCGGCGCCTAGAGCCGTATTTTAGAACACTAGATATATGTATTACTCCATCAATATATCAATGCATGTATAACTATTTGAGTTCCACGTGGTTCTTCAATGCATCATTATTTCTAAATCAGTTTTTACATGAAAATGAAGCAATTATGAGCTACGGCCGAAAAAACGAAGCGATATTTTCATGTTTTTGTACCAATCGACGACAGAAATTATAGTTTCTTAGTCTCAGTACCACACTCTTTTTCACATATAATACACGGATGGAGGAAGTACCTCTCTAATAGATAGTTTTTCATAATAATAAATTTGTATCCAATCATTCATCTTCTCTCTTTTCTCTCCTAATCTTCTTTGCTTTCTTGATATCGTGTAAGCTAGTTTCTTATATGAGACACCGTTTCTTTCTCTCACCTCAATAAATTCTTTGTCACATCATATTTTAGCTAACATTACAATATAATTAATGCTAACAAATCATCCTAGTCAGTGGGATTGGGACTGCTAGTGTTGTAATTGGATGACATTACATCGAATTTCATTTTACACCACTGTTATGCCATCTCGGTTGGATAAGGCGCTTGCGTAGTATTATTGATGTAGGTGTTGCCTTGCCCGAGTTTGCTAAAGATAATGCGTATGAGGTTTTGCTTAGCATGGAATCGAACCTTGTTGAAAGCACATCGCTATTGGTGAGGTTCATGCGTTGCTCATAGGCACGCACAAACATGATGGTGTCATCCAATGATTAGGAGCGACATAGTGCAACATCTCTTTAATGGGTTCACCAATCATACTGTAAACAACTGAATTTGTTGTGCATTTGATAACTCACATTAAGGGCTAAGAACTTGTCAATATACTCTTCCACATTGCCTATGCGCCGAAGAGCAACAAATTCACCCAAATGATTGTCAGTTATGAGAGAGCCAAAGCAAGTGTGAGCTAGTTGCATAAACCATCGTCATGTTGGTTCTTCGGAGTTGAGCGCAAGCCTGTAGTACCATAATTGGACAACACTGATAAGGTGCAAATATGCATGCTAGACCTTTCGAGCCTCTAGTGTGCATTGTCCGTGGAAGAAAATCTTGCAATAGAGTGGCTAGGTGGTTCTTGTCGCCAAACCAAAGATCAACATGAGCCAATGGTCAGAATTTGACCCATATCGATTGATGGTAGGGCTAGATATCGAGCTGGCTCGGTTCAGCTCGAGCTGACTCATTAAGCTAACGAGCCAGCTTAGCTCGGCTTGTTTGATAGCTCGAGCTGGCTCGTTTAGCTCGTGAGCTGATTCAAAAATACTTTGGTTTTGCACAGCTACATAGTTTCTCGGTTCAATTCAAGTGTATAGTTTGAGTACTGCCCAGTGACCAGCAAGCAACAAGGTGGCAGGGCTAGATCTATCGTCGCCTGGGGCCTGCCGATGATGGGGCGAGATGTAGAGATTTGTTGACTAGACGACGGGACGAGGAACCAGCGGCTGGGGTAGAAACCGCATGATCTACCGACCGCCGGGGCGGCCGAGCATCAGCGGCGAGCCGGTCAGGCCGGTCGCCGGTGCTACTACTCCTGCTAGCTCTCTCACTCAATCACTCTCATGTGGCTATGGACTGAGAACTAATTCTGCTAGGGTTCACACCGCACAAGGAAAAGGCAACCAAGTGACTAAGTGAGCAATGCAAAAGGCATGGGTTGTGCGCATGAGCTAGCGTGCATGCAGCCTGTGGAGTGTGGTAGCAGTGGGTTGTGGAGGGATCCGCATGTGGGCTGGCTAGGCAGCTCATTTGGCTCGCGAGCCAGCTCGTTAAGAAAACGAGCCGATCCGATCCGAGTCAGCGACGAGTCAAGCGAGCTGTGAGTATTCTGTTCAGTCCTAATCGTTGGTTTAATGATATGGATCCTATCTCCAAATCAAATGGAGACCGATGTCAAGTTTCGTAATTTTTTGAAAGTCTACGCACAAAAATATAATTTTGAACAAAAAAATTGATTATAAAAAAAATTCAGGAATCGGTCACCGATTGTTCCTTTCTCTCCTCTCTCTATCGGGTTCGGGGCTGGCCACGAATGTGTTTTGCTAAGGCTGACATGTGAGGCCAAAATTCACTGAGACCCAAACTGTTTGAGTTTGACTACGCTCACACCAAAAAAAAGGGCAAAAGGAGATGGCACTTGTACTCGTACTCGTATGAAATAAGACCTAACTTTGCCAGCTTCTGATGAGCACCCATGTTTTGATCGGGTTGGTGACAGCAGATTATTCACTAAAAGCAGAAGCTTTTTAAAGAAAACTTTAATGGTTTGACTGAAACTAGAGCTAGAGCTACAATTTTCTTTCGTCAAAATCAAGTCTCTCTAAAATTCAGCAAGGAATTATATGGTTTTACTTGGTTCTATAACTGCGTTGTAGGTATGGCACGCACTACCTATTCTCTTTACATTTGATTATAGTCACTAGTTTGTTTGATAATTTATATATTAGTACTCATTATAATATTTAAAAAGGGGAATAGCTTACCTCAATGTACCTTGTTGAGCAAAGAATAATTTATGTAAGTAATTTCTTGATACTCTAAGACTATAATATCCTTTTTGAGTGGATATGGATCTGGGAGTGATTTGGTTGAGTAATAAGTAATAAAGTTAAAGATAATATGAGTAATTTTGAGATAAAAGTAATATTTTACAAGTATTAGATTGCCACATTTATGATAAAATTTAAACTTCGAAAGATGCTATATTTTAGGATAGAGAAAAAAATAGTAAAATATTGTTAAGGTAATTCCTAATCATGCCCCATTTGAGTATTTGACCACTTTCTAGGGTTCTAATATTTGTCATACGGATATGTACTTCCCAGTGATTTGGCCGTCGGGATTCCCACACGCAAGGGTTAGTTGAAAAGAGGTAAACGTCCAAACCACCATTTGACAAATGGCCAAAAGCATTCTAGAAAGCTTGAGATTACAATAAAGCGCGACATAATCGATAAAGCTGCAGTCTCCAATATTGACGTCATACCTTACGGCAGATGTTGCCCATGCTAACATATAACGCAACACTTAGGTGATGCAACACTTTGGCATAATACGACAACTATCTTTTATCTTTTAATTTCTAAGGCGAGAAAAAAGTTAAAAGAAATACTCTATTTATCCAAGTTTGATCGGCGTCTAAACAACAAAATAAATCATTTATGATTGATCAGCTTACGTAAAGAGTAATTGATACATGGTTACATGGTGGTTTTAGAGCAGGCATAATAAGCTGATGTAAGCAGGCTAGAAGAGTTGTCACATCAGATTAGTATTGAGATGAAGAAGAAAAGGGGAGGAGAGAGAAGAGTAGCAGGCTGTAAGCTTACAGCCCGCTAATACGTAGGTTCCTAGAAACTTTACGAAATGATAAGGTGAGTTATGCATTAAATATATAGTATGTATAGATAGCTAACTATTATATAAGTAGACTGTTAGATTAGTTATATATGACATGATATAAGTATAAAGTCAACTACTAGCTAAATTATTAGCCTTGCTCTTATGGCTATAAGTTTTAAGTAGTTTAGTATACAAAATACACCATATATCCTTTCTTATGTGAGCCACGCTTTATTTTTTATATAGATTAAATAGATTATGGAATAAAAATTTTCTCCTTAATATTTGCGTCATAACTTTACATGGTAATCAAACTCATGGAGTGAGTAGCTAGTTAGTAATAAAAGTAAATCTTGAAAGAAATAACATAATACGTGACCAAAAATTCTAGTAAGTACTTAAGTGATAAGTGCGCATGCCTAGATGTTTTATGTTTTAGATGTTTTAGTAACTTATTCCAGAACGGTATTACTATAATTTAATTAATGAATATAGCACTTTGTGAGTGAAAACTAACGGACATAAAACATCATAGATCAAACATTACACTGTTGCAAGAAAAAACTGAAGTTACCGTTAAGAATCTGCACAGTTGCTCCATCTCTCTCTCTCTCTATAGTTAAAATAGTATTCTAGATTACACACAAATAATATCTGAACATAGAATGGGTGTTTTAGCATGCACATGATTTTGAAAACAGAAGCAGCCGTCAAATCGGTGTGTCTGGTGTCAATACTATCCTTTTTAATCTAGAACTTTTTTCCTTTTGTTTAGGATAAATAAGTACATTTCTTATGTCCTTATCTTTGAAAACATATTATAGCATCACTGCCACATACGACATTCACAACCAATCTGTTAGACATATTCATACATGCTCTGTAAAAAAAATTTTATCACTCTTAGGGCTCTTTTGAAGGATTTTTAGAGGAAAAATATAGGATTCAAATTGAAATTGATACTATTCACTTATTTGGAATGGATGCTTATTGTACGGGAAAAATGAAAGAAATTTTCCTTTTCCTTAGATTTTATAGGAAAAGCATATCCACTCCAACCTCTTTTTTCATTTCTTTGTTAACTCCAAAGCAAATTAATGCTTAAAACATTAAGTGAGAATAACATAAGTAGCTTTATTCTGTTTTAATATGAATGTTTAGAAAATCCCTATGTTTAGTTAATTCATGTGTTTCAAACAACACATTTCTAATTTTTTCTATGTTTTCAAACTCTCTATTTTTCATGTACATTTCTATCATATTCCTACGTTTTATCTATTTTTTTATTTTTAGATTTCTATGTTCCAAAGAAGTCCTTAAAACAATACTTTTGATTGTGAATGTCATTTAAATCAATAACATAGACCAGAATAAAAAATAAAACTATTTTTTTGACAGTAATAAATTATCAAATCTCTCGTATAAAAAATCCCGATAACCCTACAAATATTCATGTACCCTTCCAAACAAAAGTAGAAACTTATATTCCATGTCAATGAGAGCACCACACATGAATCTCCAAATCCAATGCCCCCATCCCACACTAATATATACACCAAAGGGGTGCACATAACAATTTGAGCTGCCCCCACACCTGATAGCACCACACCCACAACACAGCCCCCATCTTTTTTTTCCTCCAAACAGCACGCCCCCTCTTCCCCTCCCTCTTCCCCCACCCCGTCAAAGCGAGAGCTCCGTATCACCGGCCTTTCCCTTCCCTCTCCCCTCCCCCCCTCCGGCTCCCCGATCCAATCGCCCAGGTACCTTCTCCCGCGCCGCCCTCTAGCGGAGCAAGCATGGCGGCGGAGGGGGAGGCCAAGAAGGACGCGAACCCGTCCGGCGGCGACGGCGGCGGAGGAGGAGGGGAGAATAACCCCCTGGTGGTGGAGGGGGTGCAGGAGGAGGATGCCGGAGTGCGGGGCTCCGGCCAGGAGTCCGGGGAAAAGGCAGATCGAGAGGGGGACGGCGGCGGCGGGGAGGCGGAGGAGGAGGAGGGGAAGGAGGATGGCGGGTGTAAGGATCTGGTGCTCGTCGAGGATCCGCAGGAAGGTATGCGTGCTTCTCCTTTGGTGATTCTCGGTCGTGTGGGTGGGGCAAACCTCGCGAGAATCGTGGCAACTGCCGTGCGAGGCCATGAACGTAGTCGTAGTAGACTAGTAGGAGCCCTGTCTAGCAATAGTTGCAGAAGAAACAGAACAGAGGGTTTTGCTTTATGCTTACTTGTTCTTGCCAATTAATTGTGCAAATGCTTGTCCATTAATTTGCGTGCCTGAAATTGTCTATTCCGCACTATATCTGCTGTTTTTTACTACTAATTTAATAATTCAGTGTTTTGAAGTCCATATTATAAAAGGGTTAGTGTTTTTTGTTGTTCCTTTCTAGTTTCTCGCTTTTTCTGCTGCTGAGAAGACATTCAAGGCTCAAACATTGAGAAGCCTTGCAAATTTTGGAGCAAGTATTTTACTTTTGTTCCTTTATTGGCTGTGTTTGACATTGTAATCCTGCAAGAAACCCAATGTCTCGTTTTTTCTGCCTCTCCCGTTTGTTGCTTTGCTAATGTTTATTAATACTTGCCATGCAAGGAGCATGATGTTTGAAGTTTATTATCGCTTTGCTATCTTTGTGTTGTCAGTATTTACAATGTCAAGCTGCCTTACTAAGTTCATTAGAGTTAAGTACTCACGCATGCATCTGTGAATTTCAGCGCCTATACCTGATTGACTGTGGAGAGTTCTTACATGAAAAACTTTGTATTTGTTTGGTTGGCAGTCGCAGCGACCGCAGCACTTCAAGAAGAAATGAAAGCGCTTATTGCATCTGTCCCAGTTGGTGCTGGGGCAGCATTCACCGCGATGCAACTACAGGAGCTTGAGCAGCAATCTCGGGTGTACCAGTATATGGCTGCCCGTGTGCCGGTGCCTACCCATCTTGTCTTCCCCATATGGAAGAGTGTTACTGGTGCATCCTCTGAAGGTGCCCAGAAGTATCCTACATGTATGCTCTTCTAACCTGTGCAACAATCTATGTTCTCTGCATGAAAGCTTGTTACATTTTTTGTACATTTTTATCATGCATCCACAAAGTAAAATTGCTAGTTATGTGCAGTATGTAGAGCAACTTGGCAAGTCTCTAATTTTTATCTCACATCCATGGTTTTACAGCAAAGTGAATATTTCAAGGAAATGTAATTTGATGCATGCAGTAGTATTAAGGGATTATAAAACTTATTGAATCAGACATTTGCATTATCATGTTAGATTCGTAAAAATTGGAACTTCTTCCATGTGTGCTGTTTAGAGTTATTTTAGACATTCTAATTGAATTGCAATGCTGAACTGAGCAGTAATGGGATTGGCAACACTCTGCTTGGACTTTGGGAAGAACCCGGAGCCAGAACCTGGAAGGTGCCGACGAACTGATGGAAAGAAGTGGCGGTGCTGGAGAAATGCTATTCCGAATGAGAAATACTGTGAACGCCATATGCACCGTGGTCGCAAGCGTCCTGTACAGCTTGTTGTCGAGGATGACGAGCCTGAATCTACCTCAGGATCAAAATCGGCACCTGGCAAAACCACCGAAGGTGGTAAGAAGACTGACGACAAGAGCTCGAGTAGCAAGAAGCTTGCGGTGGCATCGCCGGCTGCTGTGGAGTCTACATGATTGCTGCAGCATTTTGGAGCTGCATAAAGAGCATAACTGTGCTGGCAATTATAGTCTGCTTCTTATTGTAATCCTGAAAAGACTGTAGTCTGGTCTAGCTATAACCTCATCAAGGAAGAAAAATGTCTGTGGAAAGAAGCCACGAAAACTTTCATTTAGTTGTCACTGAAATTTTCAGTTTAGGTGTATAGTTTGATTTAGCTTTGTCGTGCCGTCTGCCTTCAAGCAGATGATGCGACATTATTGGATAAATCCTCTCTGACTGCAATATTGCATTGTGACTCAAGAAGCCGATGGAAGAATCTGCCAGACGAGATACTAAGCTATTTGTTGTGTATCTTTTTATATGGCCTGCACCATCGTGTGATTTGTCAGTTGCATAACATGCGGAAGATCCATAATTTTATGCCCTATGGAGATTCAATTACCTTCCTGAATGACGGAGCTTCAGTATGTTATTGGTTATTTGTAACATACAACCTGAGATGCAATGTGAATCGCTTCAGAACTTCTATGTTTTGGTGCACTGGATGTTTTTACTCTTAAATGAGTAGACTTAAGCGATTTCAGGTATGATTCTTCCAGTGTTTGACGTGCATATTTTCTTTTTGCCACTTTTAAAAGGGATATTGGATCATATGTTCTCTTTTTAGATGGGAAATTGTTGATTTACTCACTGGTTGTTGATTTACTCACTGATACGTAAGTCATTTTAGACCAATAATATGTAGGTTAGGAGAGTAAATTCTTAATTTATATCTTTAGAGGATATATGATAAAATTTTTCTTTTTAGATGGTGTATATCAGGTCTGTCACTGGATGGAAGACTGGAAATCAAACCAATTAAGAACGAATCGTTTGTATTTCACTCTCCGTGATTGAATCCTCGTACAACTAACACAAATTCTCTCCATGGAGCAATTATTTTCATAGGTCTGTACTGGATCGAATTCAATGCTTTTAGTTGCATGGGATTCTGAAGTCACTCTTAGGCATCACTTGAATGGATTACCAGCTGACAAGACAGTTAATTTGGTAGAGCGGCAGTCTGGTGCTGTGACAGCATCATTTACCGCTCTGGTCACCAAAGCGAAACCTGTAAATTTGCTTTGTTTGGAGGTACCGGTACTACAGAATTAATGGAAGCAATGCGGATTTATTTCTGTACCTGGTACTTGTTTCATTTGGTTAATGGTACGGTGCCCCGTATTAAAAATTGATTGCTACGTGCATAGGATGCTCATAATCTGCCCAAGTACGGATGGATTTCGTCGGACAAGAGCCGTCCAATCTGTTTGGAAAAACAGATGAATTATAGGGTCTAAGGCTCTAAGCATCATTGGAACACATAAATTTTATAGGATTTTTACATAGTTTAATTTAAATGCTCTAAAATTTCTCCGTTTATAAAATTTTTCCATGGGTCCTCTGGAACAGAAGACTGTTTTTTTTAAAACCTGTGAGTTTCCTTTTAGGAATTTCCTTTGGAATGGCTCAATACGCCTACTTTTGAATGAAGTATTTTTGAGAGAATTTTGGAGTATTTATATGAGAATTTTGGAGGAATTTTGATTTCTTTGGAATGGATGAATTTTGGAGGATTTTTACTGAAATTCAACTATTTCCTGTAAGATTAACATTCCAAAGGATTGTTTCTTCGAGTCTTCGTCTCTCATCAAATTCCTGTTTTTTTGCCTATCCAAACAACAATTCCTATAATTTATTTCTGAATTTTGCAGTCCTTTGTTTTGCACACGCATTCCCATCCAAATTCTATGTTTTTTCTTTTCTGGTGTTGTATCATTCGTTTGTTCGAATTTCATAAGATTTTCACATCAACAATTATAATTCTCTCTTGCCTTCGTTAACCTTAAAACATGGACATGACGCTAGAAAAGAGAATATGATATTCTAAACTAAATTGTGCCAAAAGTTTCAAATTTTGCAACCCGTTAGTTAGCGCGCTCTCTCTCTCTCCCTCTCTCTCTGAATTCAGAACTAGACAGACTCCAAACTTGCTCAAATATGACATTAGCTATAGATCGAATTTTATCTAGTAAAAGTCCCAAGGCAAAAGTTGTCAAATTAATCATTTGCTATTAAGTAGCTAACTTCTTCGTAATACGTCTATGGATGATTTTTTTTAAGTAAATTATACCATCGGTACCACGGCACACACAGATGGGGGCAAGCTAGTGACTCTTTTTATGAATTAAAAAATAGTCATATAACTTGTCATGGGGGGTTTTAATTACCTATTCTAGCTGTGGCAGACGGTCGGTTCGACGGTTACCGTGGTTAATGTGATAAACCGACAAAATCAAAATTCAAAATTTGAATTCAAATTTTTGTGTGTGTGGTAACCATGGTAAGATGACCAAAACTCACAATCCAAAATTTGAATTCAAAAATTTCCGTGCGAAAAAACCCGAACAATTTAGAGAGTAACCACCAGTTACCAATGCTGGTTTGCATCTAGTTTGGCGTCAGAAACTGATCGATTATACACGGTAAAAAAATACAAAAAATAGAAAATTTCATAGAAAATTTAGAAAAAATCATTAAAAAAATCGAAAAGCCGCAAGTGCCTGCTATCTTCTTACAGGATACAGGACGCATCACATGCTCTGGCAAGACAACATGTTCCCGTGATAGCATCTACCATACGTCTTTCCGCATGACATCACCCTCAGCAAATACGTGATACGTGAGTTTTTCATGCGATCTATGGGTTCTTGTTCATGGTGACATGGTCTAGGGTTTCTATTTGCATGTGACTGCTCAGTCAATCCCATGTACAAGACTGGCTAATTTGTGCTCACCACGCAAGTTGTGCTACCAGTGGTATAATGGCCTAAATGGGTGACCACAAGGAGATGATAGACATTGATGCTACCTTTATCCCACTAATTAGAGATGAGCTAATCTGAATTAATTAATATCGAATCTAAACCTATCTCTATTTAGACATAGACTCATCACTCATATATCTTTAGGGTTTGTTTGACAAACCGAATTCCCGACCCATTCCACATGACATGTCGAGATTTTAAATTCTGGTCAACTCATATGGAATGAGCCTAGAATTCCGCCCGCAAAATAGGCCTTATGTAAAACAAGAGAGATTTGATAATTTGTCATTCTTAAGAAGTGACTTTATATTTTTATCATCCTGATCCACATTTATTGACACAAGTGGTCTTACCCGTCATTAAAAAAATGGCATCATAATCAAGATCAATTTTATGTAAAATAAAAGACTGCACTTTACCCCACAGTCCTGTAACCCCAGCAGCAGGGGCGACAGGGCGACTGGGCGACTAGGACGGCCAGGGCGGTGGAGGCGACAGGGGTCGCCGCTTGATCCCGCACCCACCCACCGGCCACTAACGTCGACGGGCCATGCTTAGTGATTGTGCATGGGGACTCAGGGAGCAGCGCCGGTGCCACGACATAGGCGAAGGGAGGGGAGGGGTGATGGAAATATGCCCAAGAGAATTCTGGGGGAACTGAAAGTTCTGGCTTGAGGCCGAAAATACTGGGTTCTGGAACATCCGGAAGTTTCGATAGGACCAGAAGTTCTGGGCCAGCTCCAGTTTCGGTTTCTGTAGGAGCCGGAAGTTCCGATTGGACCGGAAGTTCTGGGCCTGCCTAAAAGGTGAATTCTAGACGAACCGGAAGTTTCGGGTGAGACCCAGAAGTTCCGGGTTGAAATTCGTTACATAATGTTATTTTCGGAAGTTCCGGTTGGACCGAAAGTTTCAGGTCCGGAAGTTTCGGTAGGACCGGAAGTTTTGGACTGAAATAAATTCGTACAGAAGGTTATTTTCGGAAGTTTTGGGCCTAGACCAGAACTTCCGAGCTAGGCGAACAGATTAGATCTGTTGGGCTTTAATACTAATTAAAGGCCCATGAGAGGGCACTATATAAGGAGAGGAGGGGCTAGGATGAAAAGGCTGCCGGTTGTTCGCATGGATGAGGGCTACTGTTGCTTGTTGCTCTGACCTAACCGTAGCCGCACCTCTCCTGGCTACACCGATTGTGGCCATCTCTCCTCCAATCTCTCGTGCGGTACTAGCATACCGGTTTGAGGTGATCTCGTCCCTGTATGTGTGGATACCATAGAGGCGCTGTTGCTACTGTGGTGCTGATCTTCCCATGGAGATCGCCAGACTGCGTCGTCTTCATCGTCGGCGAACGGACAGAGCTGAGCGGAGCCGATCGAGAACGCGCTTCATCAACTCTACTTATGCTTCCCTAGCACGTTTCGTGGCTAGAGGTAACGATCTATGATCTCATTACATGCATGGTTCCTGGATGAACGGGGTAATTTTTTTTAAAATTAACGCTAGCGTAGCCTCCCCATAACCCAACAGTGGTATCAGAGCCTACGTGCGTAGTGGTCGATCTGGATCAATCACATATAGATGATATGTGGTGGAAATAGATTAGATCTATTAGTTTTGTGTCGGATTTTTGGAAGTTTCGGTTGGACCGGAAGTTCCGGGCCGAAATAAACTTCGAAACAGAAGGTTATTTTCGGAAGTTCCGGGTGTGACTCGAAAGTTCCGGGTCAAAATAAATTCGATACAGAAGATTGATTTTGGAAGTTCTAGGTTTGACTCGGAAGTTTCAGGCCCTTCGACTGGAAATTCCGGGCCTTTGAGCCAAAAGTTCCGGGTCTTGTTCAGTCACGTGTAGATTCTATGTCTAACTTATTTTTACAGAGAATATTGTGACTAGTATGGCATTGCAATGTATAAGATACAAGCATGTAATTGTTATGGCCTACGTGTCATGGTTAATTGCAGCCCAAGGCTGTTAAAATATTGTACGACCTACGTGTCGACATGTGATGCTTCTACTCATGTAATTAGTATAGTGCTATTAGGTGTAATAGACTGATACAAGTTCATGGAAGCCTGAAGCGTGATGACCCGAAGGACAGAAACCATGGAGATGGAGATCACTAGGTGAAAAGAACCATATAATGTCACAGTTAATATGATTGCCTGTGATGTTTAATTATATTCCTGTCATACTATTCTTCCATGTTTCTATGTGCGGTAGGTATCGTTATCATGTTAGAATAGTTTCCCTCAGAAAAATAAGAACTTTGATACCCTTTTCAATAGCTGCACCTACAAAGGTTTTGATGATTGTATGGTGGGTCTGCTAAAGTAGGGTGCCATATTTTATCTTGACTAGTTAGGGTGGATGTCGGACAACCACATGCATAGTATTGGTTTGCTTAACAAAGCTATCAAAACAATTTTGGGCTTTGGGGAATAGAGTTGGGTGTCGAGGCATAGGATGCTACCCCAACGAACAAGAGTCACATAGGATATGATTAGCAAGTTATTGCTTATCTATGTTACTAAGCTTCTAGCAGTGATGTCAAAGCTCACTAGGAGTTAGTTGAATATGGATCTTGTCCCACTATATGTCGTTAGAGGGAAAGCGATTATTTTATATATAGTGGATCATCTTTTATTTTATAGAAGATTCATATAGCATAGTGCTGAAACTTACATTTTTATTGTAGATTATGGCACCTACTGCTAAGAACACTTCCACTTTTAATTTGCGATCAATTCTTGAAAAGGAAAAGCTTTTCGGAACAAACTTTATTGACTAGTATAGAAACTTGAGAATTGTTCTCAAGCAAGAGAAAAATGAATATGTTCTATAGGAACCCCATCCTGATGAACCAAAAGAAGATGCATCTGCCGCGGATCGGCGGGCTTATGAGAAGCACGTCAATGATTCAATTGATGTCAGTTGTCTTATGTTTGCCTGTATGTCCTCTGAGCTTTAGAAGCAATATGAGGACAGGGATGCCTACGATATGATCGTGGGACTCAAAGACATGTTTAAGAACCAAGGACGGACTGAGAGGTACAACATCTCGAAGTCTTTGTTTGTGTGTAGGTTGGTGGAAGGCAACCCAGTCATTCCTCATGTGATCAAGATGATTGGTTACATTGAGAGCATAGAAAAACTTGGTTTTGCCCTTGATCAAGATTTAGCCACGGATGTGATTCTCAGTCGCTCCCGGTGAGCTTCGAGCCGTTCATTTTGAATTTTCATATGAACAGCATGGAGAAAAGCATGGCTGAATTGCATGAGATGCTAAAGACTGCTGAGGATAGCATTAAAAAGAATTCTAGTCATGTGATGATGGTCCATAAGGATAGTAAGAAGAGAAAACGCAAGGAAGAGGCTAAAGCTTTAGATGCCATCTCGAGCTCTAAGTCTATACTAGATAGAAAGTCCAAGACTGATCCTGCTACTTCTGACACTTACCACTACTGCCATAAGACTAGCCATTGGCGGAGGAATTGCAAGTTGTACTGGAAGAACTCAAGAAAAAGAAAGGAAGTGTGACTTCTACTTTAGGTATAAATGTTATTGAAATTAATCTTGCTACTCGTCCAAGTGATTCATGGGTATTTGATACCGGATCAATGATTCATACTTGCAAATCGTTGCAGGGATTGAAAAGAACTAGGAAGTGTGCAAGAGGCGAATTGGATGTCGGCGTCGGCGATGGTGCAAAAGTTGCTGCGTTGGTCGTCGGTGTTTATTCTTTGTCGCTATCCTCAAGATTAGTTTTGGAATTGAATAATTGTTATTTTATTCGTGCCTTGGACAGAAACATTATCTCTTCGTCATGTTTAGAGGAAGACGGTTTTGAATTCGTAATAAAGAACAAGTGTTAGATATTTTTGGATGGCATGCTCTATGGTGTTTGTCTATTGGTGAATGGCTTATATATTCTGAATCTTGAGGATACACATGTTTATAACGTTAATACTAAGAAGCCTCGGCTTAATGATTTGAATCTTACCTATGTTTGGCATTATCGTTTAGGTCATATAAATGAGAAGCGCATGCAGAAGCTCCATAAAGATAGGTTTTTGGAGTCATTTGATTTCGAATCGTTTGACACATGTGAGTCTTGTTTACTTGGCAAAATAACTAAGACACCTTTCACTGATTACAATGAGAGGGCAAATGAATTGTTGGCCATTGTACATACTGATATATGTGGACCAATGAGTTCTACAGCCAGATGTCTATTCTAGTACTTCATTACTTTTACCGATGACTTTAGTAGATTTGGTTATATCTACCTAATGAGGCATAAGTCGGAATGCTTTGAAAAGTTTAAGGAGTTCCAGAATAAGGTACAAAATCATACAGGAAAGATAATTAAATTTCTGTGATCTAATCGTGGAGGTGAATATTTAAGCCATGAGTTTAATGATCATCTGAAGCAGTGTGGAATTGTTCCACAGCTAACTCCACCAGGCACGCCCTAATAGAATTGGGTGTTCGAGCGGAGGAATCGAACTTTGTTAAACATGGTCCAATCAATGATGAGTCAATCTGATCTTCTATTGTTCTTTTGATGATTCGCTCTAGAAACTGCTGCTTTCACACTAAACAGGGTTCCACTAAAGCTGTAGAGAGGACACCATATGAGATATGGACTAGAAAGCATCCTGGGTTATCTTTTCTAAAGATATGGGGCTGTGAGGCCTATGTAAAACGTTTGACGTCTGATAAGCTCACTCCTAAATCTGATAAATGCTTCTTTGTTGGGTATCCTAGGGAAACCAAAGGATATTACTTCTACAATCGAGAAGAGGGCAAATTGTTTGTCGCCCAGAATGGTGTCTTTCTTGAGAAAGAGTTTCTCTCGAAAAGAGTTAGTGGGAGCACAGTGCGACTCGAAGAAGTTCGAGAACCACTAGAAAGTATTTCAGCTCCTACTGAACCACAACATGATATGCAAGATGTTGCAGAACCTGTTGTCGAGACACCAGCCCCACGTCGGTCGGAGAGGTTGAGTCGTGCGCCCGAGCGATTTGCATTTTTAACCACTGGGTAACGCGACATATTATTGTTGGACAATGATGAATCTAAGATCTATTCGTGTG
>KE373105.1:0-10889 GCA_000418225.1 Zizania latifolia | reverse complement strand
TTCCGTAAGAGGGGGAATGTGGCTGTTTGGAAGGACGCTGATAACCGGGCCCATCCCAAATGAGTTAATAAAGCAAAAAATTTACCCTTTTCCCTCTTTTGTTCTTTGTTGGGTGAGCTTCTCAGCTTCAAATTTCAAGAAGATTATAGTAAATATTTACCGGTGGTGAGTATTTGAAAAAGACGTTGTTTTTTAATTTCTATATTCTAGTTTATTTTTAGATTTTACGCCTAATGAGTTTTAAAATCTAGATCTAAAATTTAAACCGTTTAGAAAGTTTATAGTCTAGAAATAGCTTCACCATAATTCTCTCAAAGAGGCTATTTAGCTAATGGTAACGCAAGAAAAAAATTAAGTTGTTACGGCCCTGCTTTCTACTATTGAAATATAAAATTATATTAGGGTTTTTACTAGTGTTTTTGGCGGTTTTGTCTTCAGTACCAATATAAGTTGAAATGTAAAATTCTTGTTCTAACTTTTTTGTTACAAAATCTAGCTCCTACTTTATGTAAAAAGCAAAAATAAGCACGCCAAATATTTTTCTTCATATATAAAAATACAAATATCCACTATAATTTTTAAGAAGACCTTTTGGTAATACCATGATTTTTAGTCTAAAGAAATCAGAAAAGATTAAAAAAATAAAAAACAGATAGTAGAAAAAAACGATATATGGCATTTTATGGTGACACCTTTTTGAAATTTGAAATGCTAGCTTTGATAGGTGTTATCGCATATTTTGAAATTTTAAGGTGACAAATTCTTCTTCTCTCTCTACTCGTAAGCCACTTGTACTGATGTTAAATGTATTCATCTACTAAATCAGAGACATGCTATCACTTATGTAATATGTAGCTTTTATACTTTAACGGAATCATTTCTAAAACTATCTTAGGAGGTTATTTAAATTGTTTTTAATACTTATAGAATACCTAATTTTATAGTTGAAGATTTGAAGTATAGAGTCAATAGTCCGGTTATGTAGATTTTTTCCTTAAAAAAAACATTTCGAGCTATTTTTAGGCATAGCTAGCGTACACATCTAATTAGCTGCAGGTAGCCAAACTGCCAATTGCCAAAGCGGGGTTTTCTCTGCCACCGCCGCGGTGCCGGTCGCCACCGCCGCAAATGGAGGCGCTCCTCCGGTGGGCGGCTGAGCTGGGCGTCTGCGACTCCCCGTTAGGGACCTCCACTTCGTCCTGCCTCGGACGCTCCCTCGTCATCGCCGACTTCTCCGACGCCGGCGGGTAAAACCCTCTCCCAAACCCAGCGCAACCGCTCGCTCTTCTCGGATCTACCCGTGCTCACCTCACCGCATTTGCCTTCTGGTGACCTTGGTTTCCACCCTCAGGAGGGGCTTGGCGGCGGCGCGCGACCTCCGGCGCGGCGAGCTGGTGCTGCGGGTGCCCCGAGCTGCTCTCTTCACCAGCGACCGCGTCATGGCCGACGATCCGCAGGTCGCTTCCTGCGTCGTTAGCCACCTCCCCCGTCTCTCCTCTGTCCAGGTAATGATATTTCTTCTACAAATTTACTAGGTTGGGGATGATTTTTGATTAGGAGCACATTGATTTCCTTTTTCCCCAACAGTGGAGCACATTTTTCATGGTGGTAGGATAATACCATATTAGTTTTTAGAGTAACCAGAAAATTAGCAAAAGTGCGGGTACAATAAGAGCATCATGAATTGTGAGTATTGAATAACCATATGTTTTTTTGTTGCCATGACCATGAAAATAACTATATGCTCCTCACGATCAATCTCGTGAAACAAATTGTGCCAAGAAGCAATGCCTTGGCTTTGTAAAAATAAAAACAGGTCTGGCCTTGGGCACACCTCAGTCGCATGGACCAATGTTGCAGATAGTTGTTATGCTAATCCATAAAGTCGGCTCTATATACATTGAATTATTTCTGCTGTGTTTCACTTCATACAAAGAGATTGAATGAATTTGGCAGTTTGGAGGAGGTTAAAAAGACCCTACTAATGTCAATGTGTTGCAGTTTAATAAATAATATGAAAACGAAAATATTATGGTTTTATTACAAATAAAAGACACAATTAGATCCACTGAGATAGCTTGATAATGCTATTTTATTTACTTTCAAAGTGTCAACTCAATCTGGGTCATTCTATTTCTTGGTGTCCTTATCACATCTTCTGAAATATTGCTTCAATGCTTTCTTTGGTCTTCCCTTTGTATCTGAGCAGACTTTGATCATATGCTTATTGACTGAAGTGGGAAGAGGGAGGAATTCGAATTGGTACCTCTATTTGTCTCAGCTGCCCACCTACTACACTATATTGGCTACCTTCAATGATTTTGAAACAGAAGCTCTCCAAGTATAGCTCAGCAGTTCTGTCTACACAATCTTGTTTTTCCATTTTCATTGCTACATGCTATATCCAATTAATTTTTGCTTCAATATCAGGTTGATGATGCTATTTGGGTTGCTCAAAAGGCTCTTCGTGGGATAAGATCAGACTGGGAAGAAGCAACACCACTGATGAAACGATTGGGACTTAAACCTAAGCTTTTGATGTTTAAATCATGGCTCTGGGCTTTTGCGACGGTATGGTTTATGACTTTTACCTGATTCTATGCCAGTTCTCTTTCTTGTTTGACATGCTAGCTTTGTCGACTGGTTTAGTTACTGAATGGATCAAAGGATTGGAATTCAAACCTTAACTTTTGCTGTTAACATCATGACTCTGGTTTGTAGCATTATTTTTATGTATTCTTCGCTCAGGGAGAGCCTTTTTATTTCATATTTGACATGCTAGCATTTTGGTTATTGTAATGAATCTGTGCTGTGTCAAGATTTTACAGGTTGTTTAGCCTGATTCCTATTCTATATTTTACATGTTGGTAAGATATGGAGTTTCTGAATTATTTTTTGGCCACTTGAAGGTATCTTCAAGAACATTACATATAGCATGGGACGGTGCTGGTTGTCTATGCCCTATCGGTGATTTATTCAATTATGCTGCTCCTGATGATGATAATTCATTAGCGGATGAAGATACAGGTGATATGATGCATCAGAAGACAAATAAGATGTTGGACGAGACAACTTTTGATCATTCATCTGAGAGGTTGACAGATGGAGGATATGAAGATGTTAATGGATACTGTTTATATGCTCGAAAGAGCTATAGAAAAGGAGAGCAGGTTTCTTCTGATTCTTGCCAAAAGAATATGCCATTCTTATTATCCAAATATGCTCATATTCCCTCGTATCACATTATATTACCTTCTTGCTGTTTTGTACTTTTTTGTTAAACCTTGTCACTTTGTACAGGTACTTCTGGCTTATGGAACATACACAAACTTGGAACTTCTTGAGCATTATGGTTTTCTTTTGGGTGAAAACCCTAATGAGAAAATCTACATTCCGTTAGATTTGGATTTATGCACAATCGGTACTTGGCCAAGAGATTCCTTATATATTCTTCCAAATGGACATCCCTCGTTTGCATTGTTGTGTGCATTAAGGCTATGGACAACTCCCACAAATCATCGGAAAACCTTCGGTCATCAGATATACTCTGGATCATTGCTTTCTATTGAAAATGAACTGGAGATTATGAAATGGTTGGTCAAGAAGTGTGAGGAAACTTTGCAGCAATTACCTACAACTATTGAGTTTGATGAAAAATTGCTCATCTTTTTATGCAAGCTACGGAACAGTACTAGCTGCAGAATAGACGTGGATCAGTCAATCTTTCAGCAAGAATTTGCGGTATTCCTCAGATTCCATGGCTTCAAGCTGGATTGTTCTATACACAGTAAGCTCCCAGTTCGACTTCTCCGGTCTCTGGAAAGATGGGAATTAGCTGTCCAGTGGAGATGCATCTACAAGAGAACTCTAACCAAGTGTACTGCGTACTGTAAAAGTTTAGTTCGTGAGCTTTCTTTGCAACAAAATCAACAATAGCTCAAAGATTCAAATTCGCTAGATTCCTTAGAATGCAGAAATCCTTACTAGATTCTTTAGAATGCTGAAGTCCTTAACATGGCTTGGCACGTCAATAGAAAACCTAGCCACTCAAATAGAGATGGAACTCATGTTTAGGTTTCGGCTCTGGTCTATTCCAACTTGTTTGGATTAAAGGCTTTGAAAAGAAGCAAAGTCCTTAACATACAGCTTGCTTAGCAGCATGTGAAACTGTCAAAAGCAGGGGTGGTGTGCTTCGAAGACTTAACCCTTTCAGAGTTGCATGAATTAAGCAGAACAGGTGTTGATTCCGACTACTTCTCGCGTTCTGGTCTTCTGGTCTTCTGGGAACATCATTGAGGTACACTATTAAATGACTATCAAGGCAGGCTGCAGGCATACGGTTTTATTCATCGCCTCATGTAAGTGTTTCTATGGGGTGCTTTCTTACATTCTAAACCCCACGGCTAAATAGTTTTCAACATACTTGCAGTCAAAATTTAAAATGTTGTATTGCACGACACAATATATTTATCTAAGGGGGAATATTTTTTCATGAACTAATGTATTGTAGAAGTTTTTTAATATTCATCAAAAAAGAGATACTATTTAATGCCCATCTAAAAGAGAAGTTACTATCTGTTATATATTATAAGTTGTTTGATTTTTTGACCGGTTAAATTTTTCTAACTTTAACTAATTTTATAAAAAATATACCAACAATTACAATATCAGTTTCATTAAATTGACTCTTAAATATATCTTAATAATATATTTATTTGATATTATAAATGTTAATATATTTTTTATTTAAACTTCATTGAAGTTAGAGATGTTTGACTTTGAAAAAAGTTAAACGACTTATAATATTAAACAAATCTAGTATTCATCTAGAAAAGAGAAGTTACTTTATATTTATCTAAAAATAGACTTTATTTAAAATTGACGAAAAAAGAGAGAAGTTATTTAAGATGTTTAGGATGAATAAATAAATTCAATAGCTGGAACGACGTATATGCACAAACAGATGGTGTCATGTGGTACAAATGGCATTTTGATTATGTTGCCATTTCAATTTCATTGCATATTTTTTAGATGCTCGACCATATTTTATCACATGATGTTGAATACTAGGCCCATTCCCTCTATTAACATTACCATGCATCATACTACTATAATTTCCTAAACAGGTGTAAGTGGTCAAAAATTATTGAAACAATTTAATAGTCGACATAAAACAAGATTATACTGGATAAAAGTTCAAATCTAAATTAATTCCACGTATGAATAAACGTACAAAAGGTAATTCCAGTGAGTAGTTCTTTCCTTGTTTTGCCAGATTTCTTCTCAATAGGATTTATCTTCTTTGTTATCACACAATGTTAGCTAGTAGAATTTTGATTTTGAATCTTTGTGACAAACGTATTTTTACCGGCATGACAAGGCAAGACTGCGCCCCCTTAAAAAAAATCAATAAATCACATTCAGTGAATATTTTTTTGTCATGCATCAATTTGGTGAAATGGATAGACGGTGTTGATGCATCCTGGATATGATTATACACCAAATATTTTCCAAACTTACATCCTTAGGCAGTTAGGCAGACCAGCATTAGTGGGCCAAACTTGTGGCACTGATGGCCCAAGCTTGAGCCACTCCTAAGATGTCACTGGAAAAATCCTCCATTTCAAAGAATCTAAAGAAAAAATGTGTCATTTTCATTGAATGGACATAAATGAGATGCTAAGCTAATATATTCACATTCTGGGTTATGTTCAAACACTGAATTTGCCATTTATTGGATTATGGTACATCCTATTGCAGGGCTAACATTGAGTGATAACTGATAAGCATAGACTGCAAGAGGGAGAGAGGAGGCAAACTCCTCTATAGGATACGGTTCGAGGTGACAGTATTTTCTGAATAATATATAAAAAAGAATGTATAAGACATGGTTCCAATTATACTGGATCCTAGTTCACCGCAAACTATTTAGATAGGTGTGGTTCCAATACTATTATATGATCCTTATTTTGTTGTTGAATTTTTTTATCTGATTTTCCTTTTTTATATCTCGATCTTTTTTGTTTTCTAGATTTTTGCTTGTGATGTTATATTGTTATGCCATTAATATTCTTATATTTCAGTTTTTTCTTTGGAAAAGGGGATGGTATTTCCATCCCTAGCAAGGCCAACCAAGCTAGTTAAAGTAACTATACGTGCATAACCTAATCCTAGCAGGCTATGAACCTTCTTAATTAAGTTTCATATTTACATGGTTAGGAACTTGCCTAGGTTTCCTGTGGGTTGCTGTTTTCAGTTGATTTGTTTATAATGGTTTGTTAAATTAATATGCTTGTTAGTGCACTCTCAGTTTATCAATCTTTATCAACATAGCAAATCACGCATATAATCCAAATATATAAATAAGCAACTAGCTATAGCTAGATTAATTGTTAGGCTGCTGTGCTTAGTGGGGGTTGACTTGGTTACATAGCTAGCATGCTTTGTGCATGTGAAATTGCAGATAAGTAACATTGACAAGTCAACTACTACCACTAGATGCACCTATTATTGATCATGTAGCATTAAAGAGGTGGTTAAGTTTCGACACTTCGAATCGACCCCTCAATTAGTGATATTTGAGAGAGACTAATAAAAAAGTTTAACTTTTAATCAGCCTCAGTGGTGTGCCGTACATGGTTGCAAGGTAGAGGAATGGGATGACATCAATGCTGCATTATCATTTAGGAAAAGTACCATATGAATGGGCTGACATGGAGCAACATTATACTGCTGTCCTTTTGTTTTTATACCAGCAAAGTAGGATTATGTTGGGTATGAGTGCTTGTTGATTAATCAGGATGGAGTTAAAATAAGGTCATCAGCATTTGTTTAACCAAAAGCAAAATGGTAGAGCGATGACATGTTTGACACAGCTTCACTTCTAAGATTCATGCTAGATTTGGAGTTTGTACGGTAAAATAAAGTGGTTTAAATTTTTATTTTTAGTTTAAAATAAAAACAAAATTACTCAACTAAATACTCACAATCCATCCATATCTTCAGATTCGAGATTTCATAGAACTAGGTTTGATTAGGATCTAAAGCTGTGCTACACAGAGCGCAGATTTTCAAGGTTTTCGAGGACTGTTACTACATATGCAAATTTTTTGTCTGCAGAAATTTGTTTACATCTGAAATTAATTAATCTTTCAGGCCTGTATGATTGGTAGAGCTCAATTTTCGCTAAAGAAAATAGGTAGAAATCAATATCATTGAAAGGTTCTTCCGCTCATCCGCTGTGCACAAAGTCTTTGTCCCACTGAAGCAAAAAAAAAAAAATGTGCACATCAAACTATAGTCATAGATAAACACTGAAATGTCAGATGGGGAAGCAAAATTAAGCATGATCCAAAAGCTAGAGAGCATATGCAACAAAGTGCATGTTCATAGCGACAGGCAAGTATTGTAGATAATTAGTTCCACAGAATAATTGGGGGAAAGAATTAATTGGCACGCGACAGTGGTTAACGGTGGGCGGAAAGCGATCAAATTTTAGGGCATGAAATGTTTGGACTTGCAAAGTGCATCTTCTGAAAAGCAAGCTCAAGCTAGATAGTGGATAGAGATGTCATAGGGCCTCCTTTAGAATAATTTATGATTAGAGTAGAAACGAATTGTGACAGTATTAATCATAATCAATAATATATCTAATAATTAGAATCAGCCATATCCTTGCTTATCAAATAATCGGGATTATGAATTATATTATAATCCTGATTATTTTAAACTTTACAAAGGGGGCATAGAATTGCCCCCATCACAACCACCAACCACATATCTCTCTTCTCAAGCAAAATGCCAAGCTTTTAGCAAGAGTGAGGAAGCCAACAAAGGCCATATGCACTGGGTTAATTAAACTAATTAATTGAAGTGAGTGAACTCCTAGCAAGCAAAGGAGCCTATCACTTTAGGAGAGAGAGGGACACCTGATTTGCAGTTCATAATTCAATTGTAGTGTTGACAAAACTGTCACGATTATCAGTGTTGCTAGATAGATGCATAGATATATGGGTAGTGTTTTGAGCTTGCCTATCACTTCCAAACCTAACCGATATGATTGGAGAAGAAGGAATGTTCTCTATGTCTAGGAGAAGAACAAGTTGTCATGGTGAGATGGAAACAAAAATGTCATCTCATCAACCTCCAATGATCTGAGTCCAGATATGAGATCCCATAGAACTCATCACTAAAGGTAATAACAAGAAAGTAGAAGGAATAAATGGTCAATTCACAATCAAGTGCAAGCATGCAAGGAACCATATGTTAGGTTAATTCATATGTCGTTAGGAAACTAGTCTAAACATGTCACTTCTCTTTGTTTTGGTTTGGATGCAATTTCCATACGAAACCAGTGAACTTGTGAAGCTGCACTATGGATGGACAAGTCATGTTTTGGGCATGCCTGACTTGATGTGGCAGTTGAATTGACGAGGCAATGGTTTTTCACCGGCAAGCAGAGGAGGGAGCAATAAAAGGAGTGATTCTCCTATCGCCAAACCAGTGAGCGGATAGAAAAGATCTCTGTCACCATTTCAAATAGACAAGATCACGTCGTCATTTCAAATAGTTAACAATAGTGGTCGAGTTTTATAATTTTTTTGAACTACCATTTTAAATAAAAAGTATAACATTTAAAAAAACACTCACGATCGCTTCACTAGGGTTTGTTCATGGCCTCCCATGCTACACACGGTCAATTCTCGTGGGACCATCATCATGCCATAGGAAAGTTATTACATACGTGCACATATCTTATGACTTACTTTAACGGTAGTCAAAACATATGTGCAAATGGTTAGTGGCTTATTTCTAACACTTGAGAAATCATTAGTGAACGTCATAAAGATCATTAGTAACTTACAAAAAATCTATCGAACTTATCACGTTACAAATGATAAGTTATTAGTGATAGGAGCTCACCCGTTACTAATAATAGGTCATTAATACCGGATGAAGATGTGTATTACTAAATATTGTGTACAGGACTCTTTACTGACGTGGGTATGCTTCACTTGTCACGAAAGATAGTCTTTAGTGATACACATCAAGAAAATGTCTGTCGCTAAAGACAATCTTTTAAAAGACGCTAGTCACTAAAATCTGAGATTATTTCCACTTGTGCCATATTTACTTGCTACATTAACAAATAGTCTCATATTATTTCCAGCATTTTTTATTAACGCTAATAAATCAAGGTAGTTGATATAAAGATAAAAAGTTCAATAAGAAAATCTCCAACAATCCAGACAACATTGAAACAAGAAAATAATCCTTACGAATAAAATCATGGATGACTTAGTATGCAAAAAAGGTGATGAAATGTATTAAGTTTACTCTTGTCTAAACAAATCGACTGCTTTGGCAATCTGAGTCTCTAGCGAATCTCTTGGTAATTTTGTCTCAGTTGTCTTGGCTTCGTGGAACATGCATGTGAAATTTTACATGGCACAAATTATTTCTGTCTGGGACGCCATATTAATTCCAATCATTTGCAATAAAAAATGCAGTTCCGATAATACCAGATCGAACATATACCAGGCAAAGAACTAACAAAGGAATCATGAAGAATCTAGAACTATCAGTGTTACCGAAACTACATGCAAATCGACTGCTGCCACTTGACCCTGCAAACAACAGAGACTGAAGAGACAAGAAGAAGCAGCTTTTACTGATCCAAGTGGTGACACAGGTGCGTCCAGCAAAACAATTCTTGGGCTGGCGAGCAAAATCTCCAAGAAAGTTAGAATAAGCACATGTTCAGCTGTAGCATTGAAACGCCCATCTGCTGAAACAGTGAAGAAGATTAGTCGTTCTCCATTGAAGACAGTGAACTACTCTAGTACTCTAGGACTCATGCCATCGATATCACTGAAGCAGCCATAAAACCAGAGTCCCTCACATACCTGATTGGTGGAACAGGTTGGTGATCTCCAAACATGCTCATCCACGTGGAATAGATCAAGATTAATAGTCTCTAAATAAGTTCTAAGAGCATCTTCAACAGCTTTTTTATTTTTGACTCTCTATTTATTTATTTAGCCAACTGTCAAAAAAATTCCTCTCCATATCTACTATACGCTCCAACGGGGCTCTCTATTTTCAACTCTCCATATCCCAACGGCTAGAAATTAACGCTCACTAATTTAAGGTCATATAAATTGAGTGGCATATTATCAATTTTCTCAGGGTAAATAGATATAAAAAATGGTTAGCCAATCACTTCACTAACAAAGATTTGAATATTTGAACATAACTAAAAACGAAAAACTAAATCATGAATTCTCCAGTTCTGGGACATCAACAACAGCAGATCATCAAGTGAGCCAAACAATACCTATTCACCTATTCACAGGTTAAACCTCCTGCAAAAACGAACCCAACAGACCAACACAGAATTCAAACTCATAAACTAAATGTGGTAAACAAACATCTAAATTCCAGTCCATCTCTCTTGTCAATTCGAGAAAGGAAGAGGAACAAGCCTCTCAACACTGGTTCGTGCCAAATTGCCAATGCCATCTACATGAATACACATATACCCATTCTCTCAAGAATCTAGAGCAAAACCCTAAACTGCACAGAATCCAGTAATCCACGCTCATGCTACGATCCAGTCACAAGCCAATCGAATAATTTTCCGAGAAGTCCATGGCCTACAGCTCCTCCTCCATGCCCCCTCCGCTCGCCGCGCAGCCGCTGCACCGCCTGGATAGTGCCCCCACACTTCCTTCCCTTCCTCGCACACAGCTCCCTGCCCGCTGCGCTCCTGGCCTTCTTCTTGTGCCGATGGCCCGAGCTGAGAGGCGAAGGAGGAGCGGGAGGCGGAGGAGCGGCGCGGCGCGGTGGCCCGAGCGCCGGAGGCAGAGAAGGAGCTGCGCGGGAGAGAG
>KE373104.1:172246-184688 GCA_000418225.1 Zizania latifolia | reverse complement strand
TAACTCATCCGTCAACAATTTATTTTGTAGTTTTATTAGAATTCTTGTATCCGGTAAATACAATACAAAGTAAATGTACAAGTCAGTTTAGGTGGATAGATTATTGATACGTTTGAAACTTCGTAGCAAGTGGATAGGTTTCAATCATGTATGTGCGCGTAATGACTTGCAGTGTCCATGAATATGTCAATTAATCCATCCAAAGGCAATTTATTTTTTAATTTTATTATAATTCTTCTATGATACTGCCTCTATTTCTGAATGTAAGTTATTTTGGTCCTTTTTCAAAATTATCTATTGATTAATGAATCTAGACACATATGTATCTAATTTATTGATCTATAGATGAATCTAAAAAGAACCATAATGGCTTACATTCGAGTAGTAGTAAATACAAGCAAATGCATGCACACAAGTCAGTTTAGGTGGACATACGTTTATATGGATTGATACATGTTTGCTTTTTTTCCCGAAACTTCGCAGCAACTCCATTTATTAGTATTCTTGTATCTTGGTCAGCATAAGCAAATGTACAAGTCAGTTTATGTGTACGGATTAATTTGTTTGCTATTTCTTCGAAACTTCGCAGCAACTACATTGGTGTCCTCATTATACAAGTGTGCATGTCCTCATTAATTATACAAGGCGCACCCTACTGCTACCACTGCAGTCCTGCGCTCTATTGTTCTAGTCGATCGCCTTTCTCTGTTGTCTTGTTACTGGAAGAGTATGGTCAGGATTTTTTTTCGTTTTTGGGTAACAATGCGATTGCCAATGGAAGATATATTTGTTTGCTCCCCTACAAGATACAAACAAACGCGTATGAACTGATATGGACTTTTGAGCGCATTGCATATGCGCTAGTTATTATATAAAGACATGTACAGTGAGTGTACATATCACACGGCCTTCAACGTACTAGCTAGTGAGTAGAAAGAAACATACACATGCATGCAAGCATGGCCATGATTGTCATGCGTTTACAATTACTAGGTCTAATGTGGTTTCTTCTCCATTCTCATGCTGCGGCCGTAGCACTTGCTTCTCTGCCGGTGTTGGCAACAAGTGCCCAGCGGTCAGGCTGCCCGAGCAAGTGCGGTGACGTGGATATCCTATATCCATTTGGTATTGGCGACGACTGTGCCTGGCCGGGCTTCACCATCTCATGCAACAATAGCTTTAGCCCTCCTAAACCGTATTATGGTAATATGGAGATCATCGACATCTCGCTGGAGAAGGGACAGATGCGCGGCTATAGTTTCGTGGCTTCCGTCTGCAAAAACTCAACCAACACCACCGAGTCCCATTTCAGCACGGGGATCACCAGCACCGACTCGCCGTTCCTGGTGGCGCAGACGAGCAACGAGTTCACAGCCATCGGCTGCGACACAGTGGCGTGGTTGCAGGGCAGGGATGACGGGAGCTTCAAGACCGGCTGCATCACGACGTGTGCGAGCCTGGACACTGCCGCCCAAGACAATGAGACGTGCACGGGGCTCGGTTGCTGCCAGCTACCCTCCATCCCGGCCAACCTTAGCATCATAAACATCGACCTGAACCAGGGCAACAGTTCATCATGGAGTTACAGCCCCTGTAGCTACGCCTTCGTGGCCGAGAATGGCTGGTACGTACTACCAACACAACACACGGATCAGATAGCTAGCGCCATAAATCTCAATTCCAATACTTTCAGTACAATTACAGAAACTCTATATAAACCACTTTAAACCGGTTTGCTATAATTTTCAGTAGTCATCTAATATTGGTAAAGATCTACTTTCTCCGTTTCAGAATATAAATCATTTGGATATTGTCTAGATTCATGTATAGATCAATGAATCTAAACACATATACAAAATATATATATTGATCTGTAGATAAATCTAAACAAGACCAAAATAACTTATATTTTGAAACAAAAACAGAGGAAGTAAATATATATACATGGAAATATAATTATTTAGTTAGTTATAACGCACTTTAATTTGTTCCACTTACAAAATAGGTGGAAAAAGTCTGCACACCCTAAACTTTGATGGAAAGCCTACCTAGCTAGTACGCTAAACTTTAAATTCAAGCATATAGAGAAATTTTATAGTCCTTGAAGAGTTATTAGGAGGTACCATATTTTTCAGCATTAATTTTGGTACCTCTTGATACTAATATAACAGAAGATATTAAAATTAACACTGAAAAATATGATATCTTATTCTGATATCTCTTCAAAACTATAAAATCACTCGAGCATATAACCTACTAAATTTTGTAATACCCTTCGTACATAAGTACATAACTCTTAAAGTGGTTTTTATCCAGCTAAGATATGATGCACGATAGCACTTTATCATTCCTCGGTCTTGAATTTTGACCAATGGTAGGTAATGACATGCTAGTATATATTGGGTCAGTTCTTGATCGGCGTAAAATTATATATATACATGATACCACTTAATTAGGAAAAGTTCACTTTAGGGGGTTATATGAAGGATATATTGAAACGAAAGTCTAGGGGTTACATCGCTGGTTTTAAAGTTTGATCTACACCGTTATAGTTACACATATTTTGTTTTTCTCCTCTCGTAAACATAGAAATTTTTAAACGTCGAGAGAACATACTGGCAGATCATTTGCCCTTATTTTCATAATATAATAGAGGATTGTTGTCTATGAGACACGGAAAATATCTAATCAGTTTCTCTCCATAATCAATAAGCTAGTGATTTTTTTGACACGTGCGTAGGGAGTTTACTGATCGTGCACCTACATAATATATGTAGGTACCATTTCCGCCGGCAAGATTTCAGTCATAACGGCAGCAAGCTCTTCGTCGAGGACAGTGATGGACACAAGAATGTCCGGACGGTGATTGACTGGGCCATCAGGAGCAATGGGTCATGCCCCTCAGAAAAGAAAGCTCCTGCCTGTGTGAGCAACAACAGCTACTGCATTGACGCTACCAACGGGGAGGGCTACCTCTGCAACTGCTCAGCAGGATACGCCGGCAATCCCTATGTCACTGGCGACGGCGGATGCAAAAGTGTGCAACTAGTTCTTAATTAATTATACCGATCGACCATTAATTCAATTTTTAATTCATTATAACAAGCTAGCTAGGTACATCTTAATTAATCGGTGTCGAATTTAACTAGTTCATATAGCTATTTTTATATTGATGAAATTTAGTGTGTTTAATTTATCATCGATATTATGATTTGCATGCAGATATCAACGAGTGCGAGCTTAGAAAAGTAGATCCTGCTAAGTACGAGAAGCTCTATCCTTGCTACAGTGGAAGCAGATGCCATGACACAGAAGGCGATTACCAGTGCAAATGCCGCTTTGGACATAGAGGGGATGGTAAAATTAATGACAACGGATGCCGCCCCATAATTTCTGCATCTATACTCGCCACAGTAGGTGAGCATATATTTCTACTTTATATCTATTCTCAAATGACATGAATCATATATAGTTTTTGCAGCTTATCGTATTGTAATTATTGAGATACATGCACCAATTTTTCCATCTAAAAAATTATTCTAATAAGTAAAGATAGTACTTTACTTATATATATTTCAGTAATTTCTGGCTTCTCAAGCATCAGGAGTGGGCTGGAATTTTTTATATAATTATGTCAACATGATTCGAAATCGAGATGATATATGCAGCTTGCATTCACTAACTAATTCGACTAAAATCTTATACTTACGAGAAAGGGTGTGCAATTAGACTTGAGCATTAATATTGATAGAGTATGATATCGGTTGATAAATTTGTTAAATTGTAGCAACGGTTGTCGCCTGCGCTGTTCTGGCAATCTTGGTGCTGTATGTTCTAAAGGAACATAAGAAGCGGCAACGGAACAGATCATTTGATAAAAATGGTGGCAACATACTAAAGAGGATGATGGATATCAAGTTGTTCACAGAAGAGCAGCTAAAGAAGATGACAAAAAACTACCAAGATGTGCTTGGGAAAGGTTCCTTCGGTGAGGTTTACAAGGGGACCATCGAGGACAAGCAGGACGTCGCAGTGAAGCGCTACATTAGACAAGACGCAAAGGAGCAGTACAACAAAGAGCATGTTGCAGAGGAGATCACCAACCAAGCTCGGATCCAGCATGCGAATCTGCTCCGCCTTGTCGGTTGCTGCCTAGAGACCGATGTGCCCATGCTGGTCATGGAGTTCATCCCCAAGGGTAGCCTCCACAACATGCTCCACAGCGCCGATCGACATTCGTATAACTTCTCGCTGCTAGAACGTCTGTGCATTGCAATTGGCTGCGCTGAAGCACTCGCATATATGCACTCCAATGATGACCACAAGAGTATTGTTCATGGAGATATCAAGTCAGAAAATATTCTCCTTGACGACAAGCTAGAGCCCAAGGTCGCCGACTTTGGGTCGTCCAAGCTCAACTCCATCGCCAAGTATGGTAAATGGGAAGTGAAAACAGATTGGAACTACATCGACCCCACCTATTTGAAGACAACCAAGTTCACAGAGAAAAGTGATGTGTATAGCTTTGGGGTCGTGCTGCTGGAGCTAATCACCCGGAAGAAGGCCTTGTATGACGAGAACAAGAGTCTCCCATTAGAATTTGTCAAGTGTTACAAGTACAACGAGACGAGGACGATGTATGACCGGTACTTCTTGTCCCCTGATGATGCACTACTGGAGCGTAACATGGGCTGGCTTGACAGGATGGCTGTAATCGCGGTGCAATGTCTCAAAGAAGATGCGGACGAGAGGCCGACCATGGCAAAGATTGCGGACGAGCTTAAGCAGTTAAAAGAAGCCCTTTCTACCTAATTCTGTACAAGTTGATTCAGGATCTCGGTTGGTTAATTTATCCATCTCTATATGCGTCCAGTGTTTAATTATTTAACTAATTTCTTGCAATTAATGCTTGCGTGCAGTGTGGTCGTCTAGCTTATTATCTATGCTTCTCCTACTATGATAGTACCTTGTGTTGTGGTATCATTTAATATAGTGTAATTATTTTCGATGTAATTCTTCAAATAAATGGAATTTGGCAAAATTTACCGTATTTGTCTGCTTCCAACCTCATGTCTTCCATAATGTCCGCGTACTCTTCATCATCTTTTAATTCATCAGCAGTAACCAACTAGGTCAGGCATACAACCTTTGTAGGGAGTGCTCCAACTTGATATACAAGTTTCTATTCAGAAGCACATCTCAGAGTCAAAATGCAAGAATCACAGCACAAGTACAATACAGTTGGCATAAGAGAGTAATTATCTGATCCTGGGTGAAGAATAGTTGAGACCTAACCTGTAATTGCACCTGTTGCTGTGCCTGCAACAGGATACTTTCCTGCTCTGGTCTAGGCTGTGCTGCTCCCTGGTTTGCCCTTCTGACAGTAAGGGTTTTGTCTCCCATCTTGATACCATGCATTTAGAGCAGCACAGGCAATGTCAGTGACATTGAGATCCTGGTAGACACAGAATGCATAGCCCTTTGAGTTACCAGTTTCCCTATCCTTCACGAGATCAAATCCTCGAAGAGGCCCAAAGGATTCAAGCAACTCCCGAACTTCATTGTGTAACAGCCTGATTTGCATATTGTGCCATGAAAGTTTTGTTAATAAAAAACCCGGCTAGCTCCTGCCTGCGTGAGCAACAACAGTGAATGCATCAGCGCCCCCAACGGGGAGGGCTACCTCTGCAACTGCACAGCAGGATACGCCGGCAATCCCTATGTCACCGGCGACGGCGGATGCAAAAGTTTGCTCTTAATCCATTTTATTTGCATATGTTATTAGTATTACATATATTAATGCTTATTTAAAACGTTACTAAAAATTATACGTACACAGTGATTGGTTGATTTTTCTTGATTAAATAATTTCAAAAAAATTGAATTAATAAGTACAAAGTTTTACTTTTCGCTTAGACTCTTAATTTTTTTCTCATGATTTAGTAATTCAAATATACATAATTAATTAATATGAATTATACTCATACTACCTTAGTTTTAGTTTTTCCTAATTTAATAATATTCCTGAAATTCAAAATCAATAAATAACTTGATGTATATGACATGCTTGGACTCTTCTTTAGATATATGTAAACAATTATAATTTGGTCTACCAATTAAGATGGATGGCAATATTTATTTATGGAGAATTTTAAGGTACAACCAAATAATTATGGATCGTTGATTGTTTTAATCTAACGGCTCAGATTTAAATAAGATGGAAGGTAATAGGTCACATTTCCTTTCATTTATATGTGCATGCATTGATCTCTTACCCTTTTTCCACAAGCATTGATCTCTTGCCGGTTACTACAAATTTATTATATATTTAATTTATTTAATCACATATAATCAATGACTAAGATTAATTAAAAGTCTTACCTCCTTAAGGTATATGTTGTACCATAACGATCCTCTTATTTATATATTATTTCTCTAATTATGTGAGAATTTTTCTCCTAGTGCCTAATTAGATTATTTAAGCGTGCGTGTATAGCTGTTGGGTTTTCATCAGTTTTACTAGTTGTCAAGTAATAGACAAATATAATTTCAGATATCTAATTAACTTTTATTTAATTAATGCCCACACTATATTTTGTCCATTTCACTTACAAATATTAATGAGTGTGATCCGTCCATATATAAAGAGCAATATCCTTGCTCTGGTGGGACATGCCATGACCTAGAAGGTAGCTACGAGTGTAATGCTGGGGAACGGATAGGCTAGGCTAACATGAAACACTTTTTCTCTACCGCATTCAAGTAAGGAACTATGCGAGTAATAGGATCATGGATCGTTACCTCTAGCCACAAATGCGCTAGGGCAGCGGAAGAAGAGTTGAAGAAGCGCGTCCTTGATCAGCTCTGTCTTATCGTCGGCGAGGAAGACAATGCAGCCCTGTAATCTTCACGTCGAGATGATCAGCGCCGCAATTGCGGCAGCGCCTCTATGGTATCCACACATACGTCGAGATAATCAACGCCGCAACTGCAGGAGCGCCTCTATGGTATCCACATATATAGGGAGGGATTTATTTCACTGTGGGCCGGTATGCTAGTACCGCGCACAGACAGGGATGCATGGGGTGGCTAGAGAGAAGCGGCGGCTAGGGTAGGCGTCAGCTAGAGCAGGTGGTGGCTAGGGTTAGTGCGGCAACACTTGGGTGCCCCTGGCCCAGCCTCTCCTCTCCTTATATAGAGCCCACTAATGGGTCTTTAATCAATATTAAAGCCCATTATGGCTCTAGATTCTAATGGATATTTAATCACATTAAATCTCATCCGTGGATCAAGCCCACTAAGTCAATTACCTCTAGGGCATATGACCAATAATCTTCCACTTGTACTAGAGTCAATTCTTACAAGCTTTGAATCCCTTCTCCTTAAGTGTGTGACCTGATAGGTTCATATGTAAACGGCCGCTACTCAGAAACTCTTTTCTGAATTGCAAGTCAATAGCGGTACCTAGCAGTACATATTGGCCCCCGAATGCATACAAAGATCATATCAACTGAACTTTGATATACTCACGCACCAATCCCTTTACCACACGACATCAGTCAAGCTCAAGGTGAGATTCGTGCCACCCTTGTGATAGCTCGACACTTCACTCAATCAAGTAATAGATTAATCATGATTAACTATTTAATTATAGTGGCATGGCCATGCACTTCTCTAATCCAACTATCTCAAGGGGTCTAGAGACATCTCTCCCGTTATTTAGGAGGGGTAAATTTCATCTTGATCGCTCACATTCCACGACATGTTTCATAACATACCTGAAAGCAACCTTTATAACTACCCAGTTACGGAATAGCGTTTGGAAGCCTCTAAGTGTGTTACTACACATTCTAGAATCAATGACGATCTCAGGTCAAAGGATTCTGCAGGTACACTATTTGAGATGACAACTGATGGCACATTAAGAATAGCAATCCCAACAGTATCTCAAGGTGGGTCTATCCAACACCATGTTCTCTAACATGTGCCCACATCACTGATTTGATATCTATATATCTATGATCTATGAAACATGATCATCTATCAGTCAAATGTGCTAATCTATAAATCATCATTGTCCCACATAATGATATGAGATTAGGGATCATTTAGAATAACATCATGATTAAAACAAAGAGTCTCACAAACAAGTCACATACTTGCTGATCAATATAAAAGATAATTATTCAAGAAACAAGATAACCAATTATCCAAAATTATATTAGCATAAACATGACACCTTCTCTCACATACACTAGACTCATTCACGCAAGTATCTAATACCCATAGAGCTCAAGTGTGCCTCATGCTTGGGCTGCGAGAGAAGCTTCGTCAACGGATCGGTAATGTTCGAATCCGTGTGCACCTTGCATATCTTTACACCACCTCTATCTATAATCTCTTGGATGAGGTGATAGTGCCGTAGTATGTTCTTGGACTTCTGGTACGACCTAAGCTCCTTAGCTTGTGCAATGACACAACTATTATCACAATAGAGGTCCACTGGACTGGACGCACTAGGGACAACACCCAACCTAGAAACAAATTTTCTAATCCAAACAACCTCTTTTGTAGCTTCAGAAGCTACTATGTACTTGGCTTTCATTGTTAAATCTGCACTCATTTCTTGCTTGGAACTTTTCCAACTCACTGTGTCTCTATTAAGGCAAAACACAAATCCAGACTACTATCTCGAATCATCCTTGTCGGTTTGGAAGCTAGCGTCGGTGTAACCATTTACAACGAGTTCCTCCGCACCTCCATAGACTAGGAATATATCCTTAGTTCTTCTCAAGTACTTGAGGATACTCTTTACTATCACCCAGTGACACTCACCCAGGTTTGATTGGTATCTGCTCGTAACGCTTAGAGCATAAGAGACATCTGGACATGTACAAAGCATGGCATACATGATGGACCCGATTGCAGAAGCATATGGGATCACACTTATTTTCTCTAGCTCATCAGGTGTCGAGGGATACTGACTCTTGCTGAGAGTAATACCATGTGACATTGGCAAAAAACATTTCTTGGAATCCTGCATATTGAACCGTTTTAATACCTTGTCAATGTATATGTTTTGGTTTAATCCGATTAGCATTCTCGACCTATCTCTATAGATCTTTATGCCCAATATGTATGCTGTCTCTCCAAAATCTTTCATTGAGAAACTTTTTCGCAATAAAGATTTAACAGCATCGAGCATTGGAATATTATTTCCGATCAACAATATGTCATCTACATATAAGATCAGAAATACAAGTGTGCTCCCATTAGTATTTTTGTAAATACAAGGCTCTTCTTTATTCTTAATGAAACCAAACCCTTTGATCACTTCATCAAAACAAAGATTCCAACTCCGAGAAGCTTGCTTTAGCCCATAAATGGACTTTTACAGCTTGCAAATTTTTCCAGCATTTTTTGGATCGACAAAACCTTCAGGCTGTATCATGTACACATCCTCGCTTAGGTTTCCATTAAGGAAAGCCGTTTTGACATCCATTTGTCATATCTCATAGTCATAATATGCGACAAATGCTAGGATGATCTGGATAGACTTTAGCATTGCGACGGATGAAAAGTTTCATCATAATCAACACCTTGAATTTGTCTGAAACCTTTCGCCACTAATCGTGCCTTATAGATGTGAACATTTTTATCAACGTCTATCTTTTTCTTAAAAATCCATTTGCACTCGATAGTTTTAACACCATCAGGTGGATCGACCAAGTTCCAAACTTGATTATCTCGCATGAATTCTAACTCGGATGCTATGGCTCCAAGCCATTTCTTAGAGTCTGGTCCCATCACCGTTTCTAAATAGGTCTTAGGTTCATCATTGTCTAACAATAATATGTCGTGCTGCCCCGTGGTTAGTAGCGTAAACCGCTCGGGTGCATGACCAACCCTTTCCTACCAACGTGGGGCTGGTATCTCGACAACAGGTTTTGCAACATCTTGCATATCGAGTTATGGTTCAATAGAAGCTGAAACACTTTCGAGTGGTTTCTGAATTTCTTCGAGTCACACCGTGCTCCCACTAACTCCTTTCGAGAGAAACTCTTTCTGAAAAAAGACACCATTTCGAGCGACAAACACTTTACCTTCTTCTCGATTATATAAATAATATCATTTGGTTTCCCTAGGATACCCCACAAAGAAGCATTTATCAGATTTGGGAGTGAGCTTATCGGATGTCAAACGTTTTATATAGGCCTCATAACCCCATATCTTTAGAAAAGATAACCCAAGACATTTTCCAGTCCATATCTCATATGGTGTCCTCTCTATAGATTTAGATGGAACCATGTTCAAGGTAAAAGCGGTAGTTTCTAGAGTGTATCCCTAGAAGAACAATGGAAGATCAGATTGACTCATCATTAACCAGACCATGTCTAACAAAGTTTGGTTCCTTCACTCGAACACTCCATTCCATTGAGGCGTGCCCAGTGGAGTCAGCTGTGGAACAATTTCACATTGCTTTAGATAGTCACTAAACTCATGGCTCAAATATTCACCTTCACGATCTGATCACAGAAATTTAATTGTCTTGCCTATATGATTCTATACCTCATTCTAGAACTCCTTGAACTTTTCAAAGGATTCAGACTTATGCCTCATTAAATAGATGTAGCTAAATCTACTAAAGTCATCGATAAAAGTAATGAAGTACTGAAAATCACCTCTGGCTGTTGAACTTATTGGTCCATATACATCTGTATGTATGAGGGCCAATAATTCATTTGCTCTCTCACTTTGACCAATGAAAGATGTCTTAGTCATTTTGCCAAGTAAGCAAGACTCACATGTATCAAATGATTCGAAATCAAATAACTCTAGAAGACCTTCTTTATGGAGCTTCTACATGCGCTTCTCATTTATATGACTTAAATGACAATGCCAAATAAAAGTGGGATTCAAATCATTAAGCCGAGGCTTCTTCGTATTAATGTTATCTACTCTACTATATATTTGGTAAAGTGTGGTCGCAGCCATGGACAACCATGGACAATCATCTAACAAATCTCAGCCTTTTATTTGCTTATACTAAATCTCAGCCCTTCACTCTAATTTAATATCTCCTCTAATCCCCTCCGCAGCCCGCCCAACCCTAGGCTGCCCTGCCCTATCCCGCCGCCATCTCCTCCTCTACGCTCGCCGTAGCCCTACCCTCCTCCCCTCTCCATTTCATCCCCCGCCATCATCCTCTGCGCCCTCCTGAACACCATCGCCGCCAGGGGCGACACCGACTGGTCTTCACGCACACGACACGCCTCCTTCTCGATGTGCCCCCTCCCCTCCCCTCCTCAGATCGGTAGCGAGCAAGGCGGCAGTGGCGGATGGCGAAGTCGAGCGCGGAAGACGCTGAGTTGCAGCACGCTTGCGCTGCGGCCGTGGCGGTCTCGAGAGCGTGCGGCGAGGAGGTGTCCTCCTATGTGCTGTCCCGCCCCCTGGTGATGGCAGCTGATGTCATCGACCAAGGGGAGGAGCATGTGAAGCAAAGTGGAGAAGCAGATGATGAGGGAGACTGGACGCATGCAGCAGGAGCCAGGGTGGAGTTCTGCACTTTTGCTCCCGCATGTCACCTGTGCCAGATCTAGGCTCCCGGAGCGCCGGAGCGCCCTGCCTTGTCCGGAGCAGCCAGACGCACCGGAGCCTCACCTGACGCCCTGACCTGACCACTCCATGCCTTCGCCACCTGGCACCCGCCGTGCGGCGCCACAGCCCACGCCCCCTCGCCCCCCTCCCGGGCTCCCGACGGCCAATTGGCCAGCTCCTGCATGGCCACACCGGAGGCACCACAGCCACCTACCATGGCCCACCACTGCACGTGTCAGGCATCACGCCCACAGCCCGCACCGGCAAAAATAGGCAAACAACAATAGCTTTCTGGAGTTCTGAGTTCTGGTGAGTGGTGAGCAGTAGACTAATTCCCATTTCCTTATAGTACTAATTTATTGCGATACTTGTGAAGAGAATTCCATCCGTACCAAGTTAAGACTACTTTTTAACTCTTTTGCAAATTGCAATTTTATTTTCATAACTACAGACAATCACTTTTACTGATAGAAATTAGACTATGGTGTTATGCTTATATATTGTTTCAGTACATTTGGTGTAGTTTGTGACTTGTTTTCTTGTGTGAGATCATTAAGGTATGAAGCGGAATAGAGACATGTGTTCTCAAAAGTTAGTGAAAATGTGTTCTCAAATGTTAGTGAAGATGACATCATTAAGACTTTCATTAGTATGAAAACTCGAAGAGTAGAGAAGAAGTAGCATTGTAATTTTCTGTTTATGTTAAATTTTTCATATTTGAACTATTTGTGTTGTAACTTTACGATTTATGGACTTAAATGTTAATTTTAGTGGATTTATGAAGTTATGAGATACAAGTACACTATTTATGACATTTTTTGAATTTTTGAAGTATAAATAGGAA